>CM050164.1:224246413-224441413 GCA_027410445.1 Discoglossus pictus | reverse complement strand
CGTTAAGATCTACATTGGCCTAATTATTCGTCAGTATCTGACTTTAACGTATGTGCCTCTCCCAAATGAGGTCCGCAAACTATATTAGTGCAAGTTGCAATTTATATCTATTCTTTTTTTTTTTTTGGTTTGCTCCACCTGAGATCCCTGAGGCATTGCTGGCACGGCATCGTAAGCCATTAAAAGGCCTGTGCCTCCCTTAACCTGTTTTTACTCGGCCAAACGCAATTCCCATAATGCCACAGGAGAGTGGGTAGCTTCCACACTTCCTCCTGGAGCTGAAGCTCTAAACCTGTTCCACTGAGCCCGTGATAGCACATCAGCGATAGAGTTCTTACTACCTGGTATGTGGACAGCCCTACCCAGGATGTCCTTCATTAAACACCCCAGAACCAGGTGCCTGAGGAGACGTACCACTGGTAGTGAGGTGGCTGACAATGAGTTTATTGCAGAGACTATGGCTAGGTTGTTGCAGTGGAATATCACGTGTTGATCCCACAACTGATCCCCCCATAATTGTATTGATACTACTATTGGGAAAAGCTCCAGGAATGTGATATTACTAATAAGACCAGACTGTACCCATTGCTCTGGCCATAACTACTTACACCATAGCCCTGTGAAATAAGCCCCAAAACCTGTGCCCCTACAAATCTATGTCGCCACTACTCACCCGGTTCGCCAGGTTCGCCATAAAAAACGCCCTGCCATTGAACTGCTCTAGAAATGTTTTCCAGACTCTGAGGTCCTCTCTCATTGAACTATTAATTCTGATGAGATGATGTGGTTTTTTAACTCCTGACATGGCCAATGATAAGAGCCTGCTGAAAATCCATCCTATTGGTATTATTCTATTCGCAAAGTTAAGCCTAACCAATATAGCTTGAAACTCCCTCAGAATGGCCTTCTTTTTGCTCAAAAACTCTAAGACTAGCTCTTGCACTTTGTCCAAGTGGAGTGAGCTTATGAAACCCACAGAGTATATATTTATCCCCAAGAAATTAAGATTAGTGGCAGGTCCTACTGATTTATTAGCTGCTAAGCGGAATCTCAAAGTCAGTGGCCACTTTAAGAAAACATTCCATAACGTATCTGGCTTGTGATAAAGATGATCCCACTATCAAGAAGTCGTCTAGGTAATGGATGATAGATCCTCCGCGAGATACCTGGTCTACTACCCAATGCATAAACGTGCTAAAGGCCTCAAAATAGGAGCAAGAAATTGAGCATCCCATAGGCAAGCAAAGATCAACATAAAACCAGCCCCTTGAAACAACAGCCTAAAAAATTACCAGATTGATGGCCTTGTCAACAGACGCATAATGAACTGACACCAAATTCTTATCTATCCCGTCATTGACTAACCCCCCCCTTCGGGTATGACATGTGATGAATTCGGTCTAAATTTACCTGCCTCCTTTTTGGGCACTAAACTCAACGGGAATATAACCAAGTTTTGTAATGGCGACCTCTTTCTTTAGTTTGTCAGAAATTATAGAAGGATACTGCTTGGCTGATATCAAATTGCTGGAAAACCGCCTCGACGGTAATTGTAGTGAACTGGGAATAGAGAAACCTAACAGAAAACCTTTTAATAAAAGGTCTGTCCTTTTTTCGCAACCCCTTTTCTGAGTGTACTGACCTAACCACGGAAGCATCCCTCCTAACTGAATCAGCGTTTGCGCCTTTTTCAGGCGCCCCTGTGGTAGATCTAAGCTTCCTGAAGCATTTAAAGATGGGGTGCTGCTTACCACACTCAGAACATTTGTGCTTGGATCTACACTTTGTTCCCCATTTGCACGTACTCTCATTAAATTGGAAGTAATAGCCTTTCTTGGCCTCGGTGGGCTGGAGCCCTGACTTGCTATTTGCTGATGAACCCCGAAAGGAATTGCCCAATCTAAGGGGGGTAACTATTCTCATTCAAGTGCCCATGTCCTTTTCATCCCATCTCATGTCCTGGTTTGCTGATAACCTCTGGCGAAAGTGCTCGTCATGTGACCACCATGCCATACTTCATAAGTCTTGTGTATGCTTTCTATTTCATCAAAATAACAAAATAGTGCTGAGCATTGCTCAGGGTACCGCTCTGCAATGATACTGGCCAAGATGCCAGAAGCCTGTAACCAATTAGAGTATGTTTTGGGTATTCTCTGGTACCTGCGCTTCCTCTCCTCCTCTTCCTTTTTTGTCTCATCCTTTCTCTCATGAACTTCAAAGTAACTGTCTAGTGGCAAGAGGGAAAATAGCTCTATTAAGTCACGTTTCCAGATCTCCTCTCTCACCTCCTTGGGAACGTGTAAACCCAAGGGGCCCAATTGACATAATGCTGGTTTAGCCTTAGATGTGTGTGCAATGACAAGCACATCCTCCTTTTTATTCTTATCTACCTTCTGCCCCCCTCTGTCCTAGAGAGGCTGTCCTCCATCCCTTGGGCCACTGCTGAGCTCTGTAGACTGTTGGTGGGAATATGGCCTGGAGACACCCCTATATGAGACCCCCCCCCCCCCTCAGAACTACCCTCACCTGAACCCACTAATTGACCTAGGTGTGGTATTACCCTCCTGGGAAATACCCTCTCTAGAGACCAACTCCCCAGGGGATTATGGTCAAGGCCAATAGTTGGCAAAATGGAGAGGAGCACATCTGGGCCTCTAAACCTAGCTTCCCTTCTAACTTGGGCAATAACATAATCAATAGTAGGAGAAGACATGATAGTAAAATATGGGCCTAATAGTCTGAGCTGCCAGATCAGTTATTATGCCTACTGGTATGCGAATCCAAAAGGCAGCCCACCAGGAAGAGAGGTGAATATATAGCCAACCACCCCACCCTGGATGGACCCACCCCTCTTAACCCTAACTAAACCAAACACAGTCTCCCTATTCCTAGCCCAGTCAGCTGCCCACTCTCCTCAACTTTGTTCAACCGTGGGCTGCCTAGAACGTCAGTACACATTGCAGCTTTGAGTCTATATAAGCTTATGTATTCTGCTCTAACATTGACTGTTCTGTGCTGTGCTGCTCTGCTCTGCGGAAGCTAACCAAGGGGTCCCAGGAGTGGAGGTCAGGGTTTTTTGAGACAGAGAATAGAAACTTAGAATAAGTTTAGAGAGAGAGTAGGAGATTTGTATTGTTTTACATATTTTATTCTATTTGATTCACACATAAATAAATCACAGTCTACCACTCTCCATATAATTAAAACTCACTACACATTTATTAGGCCTTACCCCATCCTTATTCATTCTACCTTATACCCCATAACAACCCAATCTAAAACATTGCCCCACCTCCCTAACACAAAATCCCCACACATACCACCTTGCCTACATACAGTACCTGCTTCCACAAACAACACACATATCCCTATAACATAGCACATACTAGTCATAACATACACTCCCTACTACCTACCCCGCCCTATTACCTTATTATGAATGGAGGAAAGTAGAATTGGGCAAATAAATAGGGGCATCAAGCATTTCCAATGGGATAAAGAGACAGGATGAAAAATATTTATGGTTGGAAAAAGTGGAGTCTGACAGTGGGCAACATTACAAACGCAAATATTTATAAAGCTGGTTTTTAGTTAGGAAACATCGATTTTTTTGCATCTGCTGGTCAATGGATGCACCCATAATACTTTGGTTAAAAGTAAGCGAGATCCATGATGAGGGATCAAATGCATTTCCAAAGGAGCAGAAATGCAGTTATTCTGGCAACCATGTGTATCTGAGCATGTGCAGTATTTTTTTGTGTGTCAAATACTAAAAGTTCCAATGTTATAACAAGTTGCCTTTCCATTTCTCTTCCCCCACCATCCCTCCAGTATTAGATAATGTAAAGGGCTCCAAGCAATATACACAGAATTTTTAAAATGTAACATTCTCTCTAAAAATGATTTTATATTCATGGTTTACACAGATGTTAATGTTGTCAGTTTGCTAAATATGTCACAAACATTTCTCATTTTTACTAAATTAAAGTGGTACAGTAATTTAATCAAACCTGGTCATGATTACATGTTTTCCAGTGTGACCATAGATGAGTTAAAAATAAAAGATGAAATGTTTGCACAATTGTAAATTAGACCACACCCTGTGCCTGACCTGCATATATTTGTACAATATAACTGGCAAGACTGGCAGAGCAGCAGAGATTATGCTGAAAGAAATAAAACAGGGAGGTGCTCTGTCTATTGTTATTTAGTGTCACCATTTATATCACTGTGTCTAGACAGTGGTGGAGCTACTGATGGTGCAGCAGGTGGAACCGGCCCACAAGACGATAAGGGCCCTCTGTTACTGGAGGACACTTACTTTGTTAGTGGAAGGTGGCAGATAATTATTTTCATAATCTCAATATCTGTTGCACAGAAGTTAGGCTCCACAAAAACACTTGTATTTCAAAGCTTTTCAGATTTCAGAAATGCGGATAGAGGATTGTGGATTTGTACTATAAGCACCAAAATTTTCTATAATGCTATATAAAAGAGTTTACTAGAGTAAAATGTGTACAATAAATATGACACACCAAATTATAACATGCACAGAAAATACATGAGAGTATACAACATAATAAAATAATAATTAAACCTATTTAAAGGTCCCTTCAAAGGTCTGGAGAGCTTGAAGGCATATTTAAGGTTCCTGGATAATGAGTGCATCTGAAAGAGGAGAATCAACAGTGTCTGAGAACATTTTTTTGCATGAAAAAGTACCAAAATAAACATTAACAATCTCACCCTGATGTTTGCTAAATCTCTTGATTTAAGCAAGCATTTTGTTTTCAGAGTTAACACCCTGTAAGAAATGAACTAATAACTAAATAATTAATGTATAATTTCTACAAGTAATAAGTTCTTTTGGACAAATCAGTAAATGAACATATGAATAAGTTTATAATTAAGATATATTTTACATAAATCAAGAAACAGTTACACAATGGGTTTTAGACAAAACAGATAACAGACAAGAAGTATTAAGACAATATTTACAAATATAATACTGATATGAATTCTACATTATGTAATATAAAGATACAGGATAATACCACTTGTGGGGTCAGTTTTGGAAGTTCAGCCTCCATCAGGTTTCTCTTTGGTCAGGATCTGCTCAGCTGGCCTCATCTGGCACACTTTTCTCTGGACTGCATGAAGGCTCCTTCAACCTTGGCCAGCCGGTACTTGTGCTGGGTGCCTGTGCTGGGTGCCTGTGCCGGTTGCCATCTCTTCCATAGATTCTTGGCTTTTTATATCATATTGTAGCTCATGACCCACCCTCTCTATACATCATACATGGCTATAAGTTGAAATTAGACTGTTGGTGTCTATACAGGTGGTAACATTACACTCATATACACACATCTAGAGTATTGTATTCAGCTGTCTAAAGATGTACACTTAAGACTTGCTGTTTTTACTGTAAATAAGACCTTTGTGATTCTCTGATTTATTTTGAGCGGGGCTACTCACACCTGTTGTCTTTTCCCACACACAGACTTGGTTTTTAGCTAATTACTGAGGTATAATGTCTGGATACAAACACACAATTGTTATAACAAATGATTAACACTAGATTTCTTACAGTTGTATATAATAAGTTATATATATAAAATACACATTGAAGTCTTGTTAAAAGTTGTCTGTCTATAAGCCATATTTTTACAACCCCTAGAAATCCCTGATAACCTTAGCATAAAATTCATAATTTGTTTTTGTCCGAATCACAGGCAGCTCATACATTTGTAACAATCTGTAAAGCTAGTTTGTGCACCAAATATCATGGGACATGTAGTCCTGTTTTATCTGCAACAGAAAGTAAGGAGGAGTCAGACACTGCTCTGTAAGATCTCTGCTTTGAGCTGCTGCTGATTTGAAGGTTAGTAAAGGGTTAAGATATATACCCAAATGCAGTGTTTCTATTGGGAGGTTCACTGTGTCTATGTAAGCAGCTCTGGGGGTGTGGAAACCAAATTTTATTTTTAAATAAAATAAATGTGTATAGAATGAATCAATGTAATGTGTGTTTCTGATATAAGCAGCATGTGTTAGATTAGAAAAAGTTAAAAATGGGAAACTTAGATATGGCTTTACAATCTAAAGGGAGTGGCAATGGTAAGAGAGATTGATGATGGATTGTGGTCAAGTAAGCACTTTGTATCCACTGGAAATAGTATATGTGTTTCAAACTAGTTAGTAGTATTAGTCTGTAAGGGGTTGTATTTGTGAAGTGTCTGGGTCAATGTTGGTCAAAATGCAACCCCCAAAGCTTCCCATGTGGCCAGTTCCTGCTCTGTAAAGTTGGAAATCATGACCCTTTATTCAACTGCACAGTCCCTTTTCACCCCCAGGAAAAAATTCTCCTCTCTCCCACAATAAACACATTTCTTTACATTATTAAAAAAAATTAACTTACAGTAACACATATTTGATGATTAAGAGATCATATATTTATTGTTAGAAACCCCCAAAAAATACCACCTACACATTTTGTAACTTTTATATTCAATTATCTTCAATTGGGTTGCCATAAGGTTTTCAGATCTGTTTCTTTCTCAGAAGGGTTCCATAGGTCCTATTGGAAGCACTATAAGATTTAGGTGCCACATTTCCACAGAGCAGGCATAAGTGTCATCAGCATTCAAAGTTGCCTCCCACCTCGGGAAGTTGTTTAGCAGAAACAAACATAGTAGATTCCATAGTAGCATACTTGCTAACAGAAAGATGTAGCAAAGCACAGACTTTCACAGAGTAGGTGCCACTACTGTACTATGTGGTGCATATAGTTGGTGTATTATTATTGTATACATTGGACATCATTGCATTATAAAGGTATGAATGATAGGCCTCTTAACCCAGCTCAGCAAGAATTTATATTGTTGCTATAATTGCATTGTGGAACTTTATTAACTGTAATTTAATGTCCGATAATATATATTGTAATGTCCTTGTGATATCATTAAAGCACAGGGCAGAAGTCTGAATCATTTCCATGTGTCAACAGAACACTAATATGACCTTAGGAGTACAGTAATTAATTTAGCTATATTTACAGTCAATGTGTTCTGCTTTAAGAGAGAATAAAATGTCTTATAGTCTACTGTGAATTACTGACCATTGCAATAAGCAACCAATTTAAAGGAGTACAGGGTTACAAACATTTATATACAGTGCCTTGCAAAAGTATTCCCCTTGATTTTTTACCAATTTTGTTAGATTACAGCCTTAAATTTAATGTTTTGTTAATCTGAATTGTATGTGATCAGAACACAATAGTCTAAGTTGGTGAAGTGAAATGAGAAAAATATATACATAAAACTATTTTTCAGAAAAAGAAAACAGAAAATTGTATTCAGCCCCTTTGTTATGAAGCCCATAAAAAGCTCTGGTGCAACCAATTACCTTCAGAAGTCACATAATTAGGGAAATTGTGTCCACCTGTGTGCAATCTAAGTGTTACATGATCTGTCATTACATATACACACACCTTTTTTGAAAGGCCCCAGAGGCTGCAACACCTAAGCAAGAGGCACCACTAACCAAACACTTCCATGAAGACCAAGGAACTCTCCAAACAAGTAAGGGACAATGTTGCTGAGAAGTACAAGTCATGGTTAGATTATAAAAAAAAGATCCAAATCTTTGATGATCCCCAGGAGCACCATCAAATCTGTCATAACCAAATGGAAAGAACATGGCACAACAGCAAACCTGCCAAGTGGCGGCCGCCCACTAAAACTCATGAACCGGGCACGGAGGGCATTAATCAGAGAGGCAGCACAGACACCTAGGGTAACCCTGGAGGAGCTGCAGAGTTCCACAGCAGAGACTGGAGTATCTGTACATAGGACGACAATAAGCCGCACTCTCCATAGAGTTAGGCTTTATGGCAGAGTGGCCAGAAGAAAGCCATTACTTTCAGCAAAAAACAAAATGGCACGTTTTGAGTTTGCAAAAGGCATGTGGGAGACTCTCAAAATGTATGGAGGAAGGTGCTCTGGTCTGATCAGACTAAAATTGAACTTTTCGGCCATCAAAGAAAACGTTATGTCTGGCGCAAACCCAACACATCACATCACCTAAAGTGAAACATGGTGGTGGCAGCAATCCATGTTAATTCCAGGTTATGAGGCAACAAAACAAGAAAAATGCCAAGGGGGTGAATACTTTTGCAAGGCACTGTAAGTTAATTATGTGTAAATCAAAATGTAATATTTAGGTATGTAGAGAATAAATGCTGAATGTATGTGACCTATGGACCTGTAATGCTATTGAGTTATTCTGTGATCGCTTAGCCGATTTTCGATCGCCTAAAAACGCCAAGGCAGATGTTCCGCAGCAATGTGGCATTAAAGATTTAGTAATTCAATATTGCCTATAATTAATTTTTTTAATACATGTATTGTGCAATAAAATTTGGTTAAATTGTATTTTCTGCTATATTACTAATCAACACTTACAGACTTGAAAACAAATATTGTTTGCACGTTATATGCTTTAAATGGCAACCTACAATTACGTTTATTTTATGTTATAGATCACTCTAGAGAAGATGAACTAAATATGTAAATGTTATGGGACTTGCTTCGTTTGACAGTTACTCCTCCATGTTTGCATAGAGTCAAAGTGGAAGATGCCATTTTAAAATTGATGTTTTTTTTGTCAGTGATAGTGAACTCTGTGAGCTAATTTGGTCAAAAGTTCAAGAGCTATCTCAAGAGCCAATTTGGCTGCAGCTGAGTTCTAAACTGTGACCCTTACATTAATGTTTTCCTCTCCTCATGAGCTCATCTACCATACAGATATCGGCTAGCAATTAAAGACAAGTGCTCCAACGTTTACATATATATTTTAATTTTTATAAGTTAACTATTTAAAAAAGAGCAACTTGTGTTTAGGTAAAACTACCCATTTAACTTTGCTACTAGTGTTGCCTAGCAACTGTAGATACCTGAACTGATATATCCATATATTGTATAATTTGTTTGATTTATATGAAACATTATGTTGATCACCATCATAATTCTATTTAACTAGCAACTTGCTCGTCAAAAATGATAGCATTACAGGCCACGGCCAACCTGCAACTTTCATGCCTCGCAATGAGCACCTTCGGCGCTCATTGCAAGCCTCTCCTTCCCCTCTACTTTAGCGCTCATTGTGTCATGCCCTGTGTTTTCCCCCTTATTTCCCTCCCCTGTGTCTCTTTTCCCCCTCTCTCACCTCTGTGCCTCTTTCCACCATCTCCCCCCTCTCCCCCCTCTGTGTCTTTCTCCTCTCTCTCCCTCATCAAGTCTTGCATGGCTCCGGTTGAGCGCCTATCTATCCTTTTTTCAAGTCTTGCGGGCCTCGCGATGAGCGCCGTTGGTTCTTTTTTCAAAGTCTTGCGGGCCTTGTGAAGAGCGCCTAAGTGTTACTGCCTTTGGCCTTGTTTTGAGCCTTTTTTCACACACAACTCGCAACTTCGACACTCAATTGCAGGTCTCAGCTGATTGTTTTGGAATATGTCTATGGGGAAAATCTTTGGCGTTGCTCAGTCCCAAATTAGACGTCCCATTTTCTGTCCTCACACACCAGACTAGCCCACAACTAATAAATGGAAGTGTGTAGTGTCAGCTATGTTTATATAGAACTTTTTATGCATGGGCGAACATATCTGCTAGAACGGACACAACATCAAAGATCTGAGGGTCACAATATTGATGTGTAACTTGTACACTCAGAGAGACAGAAAGATATGGGCATACAAATACATGCATATATTTGTAATTTTAAGATATGGATTTAATCACATTACACCACATCAAGTGAATCCTCAGTGAACCTTCTCATTAATTTTGTGGGACCATTTGCTTCCTACAGAGACTGTATCTACCACTTGGCAATTTGTTTCCACACTCAGTGGATCAAAGGCTTCTTTTCTCCACTAATGCCATAGTGGGACTCTTATCTATAGTTCAAACAATGTAAGGCTATTCCAGTCTTAATTTAACAACTTGCTATAATAAAGGGCTTATAGCTTTGACAGTTGCAGTCCAAGCCAATTATTATCCCCATTAAAACTGTTTTCTATTGTTCTATACGTCACCTTACCAACTTAATATATAGGGCACAAAGACAAGCAAACATCAATATCTAGAAAGTCATTATTTGGCAGAACAATACTATTGAGTAAATGGACTACATGTGTTTGGAAACTATTTGGAAAACAGTATACCAATAAATACAGAATTATCATGTTTATGTAATAGTCACAGTATACTAAAGGGTGCTACCAAAGGTCATAATGTTCCCATGCTCTGCCATGCTCCCTTAGCACACTTATGTAAGTACAGGTAAACACTGCATGTCCATATGAGCAAACCATAAAAGACAAGTTACATCATGGTTAAGGAATATCCAAATGAGAGTGCAATAAAACAACACACACCATAAATAACCCAGCATAACCTGTATTGTTTATTTAGAATTTCTGATTTAAAGGGCCAATGTTAACACTTCTCAAGTTTAATTCACAATAAAATGAATGTACAAACAGCAGAAAAGAAAGGATTTAGAGCGAAAATATAACTTAAAAACACAGTTCCACTCAATAATGGCCACTGCTGCACTCCTCCCATACCCCCTATTGTCCAGAATACAAATAAATCATCATAGATTATATTAATTATGCATGTCAAAGTATTTGGGGCATGCTCACTTTAGAGGGACAGGGCTACGGGATTGCAGCCATACCACCCTTAGGTGGACTGAATAATTAATGTAATCTGGTTTCATTTAACCAGAATAATGCTTGCACTGCTGCTTTAAAAGCACTCAAATATCTTCACTTTGTCCATATTACAGTGAAATGTAGAAGAACAGTAGAAAATATGGAAGAGATAGAGAAATCTAGTAGAATGATAAAGTGGGAAAAATAACTGTATATATCATGGCCAGATAGTGTATGATATAATGCTTTTCGTATGGTTAAAAAATCACCACATCATATTTGTAGCAATTTTTTAAGACAATCCAGAGATGGCATCTCTCCCCAACGAGTAAATCACATATAAGTAAATCACATATAATAGTTGTCAAACTACGAAACGTCATCACACTTTGCAAGCTCGCGAAACGACGGGCCGCATTTGCGGAAGGTGGAGGCTCCAATGTTGGCTGCAATGAGCCGAAGACTGGGGCCGCATTTGTGGAGGTGGAGGCTCTAGGACGCCTCACAAGGGGTTACAAACAGCCATAGAAGCGGGATTTTGAAACAAAAACTATAACACGCAATGACTAAATACGTACTTACATAAAAAATACGAGCCGCGGGACTTAGAAAAAAAAATTATGAACTCGCGAACATACGAACTTAACGGCCGAACCGAGCACAGCGGAAAACATAAAAAAAACACAAAATACCCCCCCAAAAAAAAAAAAAACATTACACACAGCAAGGGGGGACAGCCAGGACGTCTGGGAGTCAAGTTTACAGAGTTTAGACTCTCTAAAATCCCCTAAGCGAGAGAAAAAATGGCCACCGAAAAAACGAAAACAAGGCTACACGACCCCTAAACCCGCAAAACACCGCCAAGCATATACGACTTTTACACAAACCCGTACGAGGTACAAAATACATTATTAGCAAGGACGCTAAATCATCCACACCCGCGTACCACATACACATTCGCCGCCATATTACAACACTAACTTACAGAATGTGGAAGTACCTAGCTACACTAACGGCTTCCCCTCGCGCACGCAGCCTATTTACACTACACACTGCACACATTGCTGACACTTACACCTCAGCTCAACAAAAGTGCAAATCTACATTGCATGCTGCAGGAACATCAAAACAGATTGTTAGCTCTTCCGCACATTGCTTGCTGCATATATTAATTACAAATAGGTAAAGTATATTAATTTATGATCTCATTAATTAATTATCATGAAAAAATACATATACAGAACAAAAACAAAAAAAAACACAGTAACGCAATAAACGACAAAGGTCTTCACCTCACGCCTCACAAGGAGCGCCAACGGTGCTCATAGGACACAAAGTACACACGGGAAGAGACTTGCAATAAGCGCAAAAAGGAGATCAGCGCGGACCTTACAATGAGCGCAAAAGAGCCTCTGATAACAAAAAATACACCAACCCAGAGGCTCGCAATGAGTGCAAATAGGCACTCAGCGCGAGGCTCGCAATGAGCGCCAAAGGATTTTAGACGACCAAAACACTTGCTGTCTGTGGCAAACAGCATTACCTGCCTTATAATGTTATTGCCCCGTCATGTTTGACGGGCAAGTCACTAGTTTAATCCTAATATTGAGAATTTATGTTGGAGAGGCTGCGACAAACCTGGGACTTTATTACACATGTGGTGGAACTGTGTTAATATTATATCTTTTTGGAAACAATGTGAAAATTCAATCTCAGAGATGCTGGATATGGAGGTACTGCTCTCTCCTCAACAGGCGATTCTACATTTTGAAATAGATAAAAAGTTTACCTAACTATTACTTATTATTTAATTAACCATATATTATTGGTTGCTAAATGGTATTTAGTAAAAATATGGAAATTGGAACGAATTATGGACAGTAGTTCTGATCCTAATAGATAGAGGCAGAGAACACGAGAAAGACTACGCTTGATTTGATATAAGACGAGGGAGCATTGACTCCAAGTGGCACCTCTGGGATATATTTAATCAAAAGAAAAGTCTAAGGAATAAGCTATGTTGTTAAAATACTAGATTTCTTCTTTTGTAAGGAAACAATATATATGAGTTTGCTTCTCTTGGAAAACCTGTTACGATATTGTATGAATGTCGTTATGTCTTTTGTATGATTTTAAATGCTAACAAAATTTGACAAAAAAAAGAAAGAATTAAAATATATATATACTGTATATCTTCACTTTGTCTCCTGCAGTTCATGCACTTGTACAAATGATTAATCCCTCATACTGTGCTATATTGCAGCCATTCACATTTATCTGTGAACATACTTTATGAACTTTTGTTAATCTGGAAATAATTGACATGTCAATAATACCGCTAAATACAGATTATATAGACCTTTGAACTACTGGATTCAGGTCAAGAGGTAACTGACAGTATAATCTAAAGAAAACAAGGTATTATCTAAGCTTGAATTTCTGACTTTTTGTTTTGCACTTTGAGAACACGCCATGGAAGAATTTGTACAACTTAAAATAATATTATTATAGATCAAAGTATTACAGCAAGTATAAAATTCAGTACAAGGTGTTTAGATATTCACTATTCCATCAATTGTGTTTGACATGGTGCTAGTTTTTGTGAATTATTACAAATAATGTAAGAGTTGTCACCGCCAGTACTTCAATTCGGCTCGCCCCGAACCTGGTTCTGACCAACTCATGATGTTCTTGTTGTTATCCCTGCTAGCAGACATGGAACCAGACCAGTACTGGACCCTCAGGAAAATCACAGGAACATGGGAATCCCCAGTGAGAGCAGAAGAATTACCCTTCCCTCAATAATGAACACACACGTAATTATGTATGATCATACTGTCCAAATCCAACATTTTTATGCACAGCAGTCACCCCTCACCACCAAGTCACACCCCTTAGCAACAGTCCCCTTAGCCAATCCACAAGCCTCCTGCTCCTAGTCATGTGGCCTACCTGTCAATCAATTGATGTCAGCCTTTCTACGGACCCCTCCCAGGTGCCTTGGAGCCTGGGACAGTAATTCCCCTCCCTTAGTTCTTTATGTTAGGAGTGCTTGCTGGCTAACTAAGGAGGAATACACTGTGACTAGGGCTATTGTGTCTATGTGCCCCCATTGAAATAAAAGCACTTCTGTGGTCAGAGATGGCAAGCAACCACATGTCACGAGGGAACAAAACTGGTTAATTAGGTTTCAATTTTTCACCTTAACTAACTTTTCTGAGCTCCTATAAATCTAAACCTTGGAAGCCTTCCCAAACCCCCTCAACCTGTTACCCCATAACTATGATTCGATTCCATTTTGATACCAAACATGATATGGGGATTCTCATACTTAACAGTCAATATTAACCAACTCATGGGCAAAAACTAGTCTATGCACCCAGATGATGGGGCAATCTCTTTGAAGAAAACGGATCAGTTGTGCCACTTTGACCCATGCCCATCCAGGGCCTATATTAGTTTTCTCAGTCCCCAAAAGTCCATAGGGTCCCTAGATATCTTAAATCCTAAACATGGCAACAGCAAAACAACTCCCATGATATTCTCGTCAATATTAACTGGTTGTGACCATTCAAGTACCTAAGTATTTGGGCATGGTTTTAGGAAAACAGGGGAGGAGTGATGTTAATGTACCTGAGGTGCCCCAGAACTCGGACCCCCTTTCCCCTGAAGACCAAACACCCTAGGGCCACTGACCGTGAATTCTGATTTCCCCTGGTAACAACCATATCACACAGTTATAACTACACTTGCCATCAATAAACCTTAACCCAAACATCCAGGGTGTACCACAATTATGACCTGACCTGTATGTGCACCACACCCCATGCCCTCCCAGGTCACCCGTTGGTTGAATCAACCTTCAGAGACCCCAGTGCCTCCTGGACGTCACAGTTCTCTTCTCATATCCAGATAATTGTTATTGCCCCCATTGCTCAAAAATGTTACCAAGGCTTTCAAATGATTGCAAAATATACTCTTTTATTATCAGTCATACTCAGCAATTCCTTGTGAAGTTTAATCCATTTAATTTTATCCATAACCTTTTTTATAATCAAGTAAGGATGTAGCCAGTTTCTGGTGACAAGCTAATAATTATCTCTGCAGCTATCAATACAAACTCAATCTTTATTCGTTGATTTATTTCTCCCTTTGGGTTATTCTCATGTACATTAACATATTCTGGATTAAACTCTATCCGCAATTCAAAGATATAATTTATTAATAAAAATATATTTTTTCAATAAATGACAATCCTCAGGCAAGACCACAAAATACGTACTACCATCACCCCCACATTGATAAAAACATGCACTAGATTCAGATAGATCATATTTATGAAATGTGCTAAAAGTCAAATAATATCTAGTTAACACATTATATTATTATTTATTTTTGTGTCACCTTTTTAGAAACTTTTGAGATTTTTTTCTATTCTTAATCCATTTTAGGGTGCTATATTCCATCTTAAGAGTCAATTCCCAAATTTCAATATATGCAATACTTTTAATTTCTCATGGGGTTATAACAATTTTGTATAACAGAAATAACTTTCAAACAATACTATTCCAAAACTGTAATCACTGGCATTTTTAAGAATATAAAATTGAATATAACTATAAAATTCCAGTTCTGGAATTTCAAATTAAATTTTAAGACACGCAAACGTTTCCACTACCTTACCATCCCAAAAAACATCAAATATCTTTAGATAATTTTGGGTCCACAGAACAAACATATTATCCGTATTGTCCATTTCAGGAGGAAATTTAGAATTTTGAAAAATAGGAGACATTCTGCTTACACAGTTATTTACAGGTAGTTTATATCCCAACTTTTAAACAAACATTTGATAGTTCTGGAGGTACTTTTGATAGATCATGGTCTTCGATATCAACCCAAATTGTTTGAGCATTCCATGAAGCCAAGCTAACAGAGTTGAATATTTGGTACTGCTATTCGACCATGAGACAATCCCTTGTATAAAGTTGAACTTACAACTTCTTTTTTTTCCCCCTTCCAAATAAATGTATTAACAGCTACTTAAAAAATTGTAGTAATATTTTGGAATGGACACTGAGAAAGAGCAAAAGATGTACAAGAGTTGTGGAAGAAATGCCACTGAAATGTCATTGCAGCTATAAGCCCAAACCATTAAATATATAATTGTTTCCATATTTCAACATCGTGCAACCATTTGGAAATCATGTTTGGATAATTAACATGGTACAGAAATGTTTATTGTGGAGCTTTATACCTAAATAAGAAATTTAAGACTTCAGGCACTGAAGAGTATATAATCATTTATTTTTAGCCCTGCAATATTGTCAAATCCTTTCAAAGTTTTTAATAGGTTATGAAAGGAGTGTTCATGGTATGTTAGAGAGTATAAATATGTTTATATATATATATATGTTCCTTTCTGAACCCCATGAATTCCATTATTTTGTTTTATACTAATGGCCAGAGGTCTAATAGCTATAACAATTACTATAAGGGATACTGGGCAACCTTGCCTTGTTCCACTATAGATGATACAGGGTTAGTTCCAACTGCTTTAATAGTTACCACAGAGGTCTTATAAAAAGCTTTTTAAGAAGATTAAGATTGTACATTTAATTCCAAACTTTTCTAAAATGTAGGATAAGGAAAGATTTAAGCATATTAGCAGAGGCGGAGCTACTGCCAGTGCAAACGGTGCAAGGCACCAACGCCGCTGACCTCTGAGGGGCCCCAGTGTACCTCCCGTAGGTCCCTTTGGCCTCCGCAGCCCCCCTGTGGCCCCCATGGCTCCCCACGACATTCCCACGGCCCTTCTGTGGCCCCCACGGCCCTCCAGTGGTCCTTGCGGGACTGCTGTGACACCTGCAGATCCCATGTGGCCCCTGTGGATCCCCTGTGCCCCCCCTGGTCCGCTGTGACACCTTGGATCCTCATGGCCCCAATGGATCCTCTGTGGCCCCCATGGGTCCCCTGTGGCCTTCACTGGTCTGCATTTGGCACCCACGGGTCCCCTGTGGCCCCTAGGGCCCCTTGTGGCCCCCTCAGACCTCCAATGGGGCCCTTGTGCCCACTTATGGCACACTGTGGCTCTCACAGGCTCCAGGGGGCCCCTGTACCCGCTGCCAGACCAGTAACTCCCACAGCCCCTTATTGCTCCCTCTGACCTCCCGTGGGTCCCCTGCAGCCCCTTAAGGCTCACTGTAGCTACCCACATGCTCCAGGGGCCCTCATCAGGCCCTGTGGCCCCACTGCACCATATGGCCCCTGCAGACCTCCCGTGGGTGCCCTGCAGCCCCTTATGGCTTATGGTGGCCCTCCACAGGCCCCAGGGGCACCCTGCAGGCCCTGTGGCCCCCACAGCCCCTGAAGTCCTCCCGTGGGTCACCTGCAGTCCCTTGCGGGCCACTATGGCCCCTCACTGTGCCCACCGCAGGCCCTGTGGCCCCTCGCGGTCCTCTGCGGCCTCCCTCAGCCCCCTGGGGCCCCTCATGGACCTCTGCTACCTCCCTCAGCTCTCTGTGCCACCGCAGATCCCTGTGGCCTTCCTCTGCCCCTTGTGGCACCCTCAGTCCTTGCTGGCCCCTGCGGCCCTCTCTGACCTCTGTGATCCCCCTCGGCCCTCTGACCAATTAATAATTATGAAATTTATGTACGTTAACAATTAATGAATGGATGAATGAATGAATAAATGTATTAGAAAGTGTGAAGCATTTATGTATTCATAAAGTAAGGGCAGTGTTAAATATGCTATTTATTTTTTGGCCGTTAAATTTGTATTTTTGCAAGGTCAGTTTTTTTTTTCGTTCCTGGCTAACTTGTACGTGCCTGGCGGTGATGTGCACGATTCGGTCTCCTTTAGCCTTGTTTTAATTTTTTTGTCCAACATTCTTTTTCTCGCTTTTTCAAGTGTTGAAACTCGTCAAATTCAGCTTAAATTTGCGTCCTGGCGTTCCCTCTGTGCTGTGTGTTAGTGTCTTTTATCTTCTTTTTCTTTTTTTTCTTGTTTTTCGTGTTTTTTATTTTCCGCGGTTCGGCCGTTAAATTCGTATTTTTGCAAGGTCGTTTTTTTTTGCCGCAGAGATTCCGAGGTCCCACTT
This sequence comes from Discoglossus pictus, assembly GCA_027410445.1. Lineage (NCBI taxonomy): Eukaryota > Metazoa > Chordata > Amphibia > Anura > Alytidae > Discoglossus > Discoglossus pictus. The sequence continues at coordinate 224,423,599 of CM050164.1, read as the reverse complement.
TCCTCAACTGCTTGCAACCTAAGTAAGTCCCGCGTTTCTTAACTGCTTGCAGGCTAAGTCCTGCGTGCTTCCATGCCTCAAGTGCTTGCCTCGCCTCAACTGCTCGCCTCGCCTAAGTGCTCCGAGCTGGGAAGGCTTCCCTGCCTCGCTATGCGAGGCTCGCAAACGTGACGACAACTTGCAATTTGACAATTATAATATGTGATATATTTTTAAAGGTGTTGTAGTAAATAGCTATAATTCTCTCTGAATCTACAGCTTTTAAGACTTTTAGACCTAAAATAGCTGTCAAGATCCAATATTTGGTAACTTTTTTAAACATTTATAGTTCTAAATCCTCTAAAACTACTAGGGATGTTTCTAACACTAAAAATGTATCTAATTTTGGAATTTCTATCTCCTCCTTTGGGCTATATAGTATAGATTTCTATAGGAGTTTTTGATTGTGTTTTATTTTATTTTTTGCATTTTTTGGTTGTATCCTGCACTTTTTGATATTGTTAGCATAAACAGCTACTGCCAAACCAATTTCATTATTATTTACATACAATATTGTATCATAATAATCATATACAATCTTATACCTGAGAACTGGTAGTAACTATTTAGTGTACAGTCTCTAATGTTCTTGCTCACTGGTACCATTATAGAGGATACATTACCTGTAACATTATCAAGCTATAGCCATGTCAAGACTATAGGCAAGAACAGAAATGGCTGACAACATTTTTCTCCACAGGAGAAACAGCAACACCTGGCATATGTCTCACCTCTCGGCTTTCACAAAAAGGGGGCTACTGATTACAATAAATATCTGGATTACCCTCTATTCCATGCATGAATTACATTGCATTTCTGTTCTGATTTAACCTAAGGTGCTGGTACAGTCTAATATGTTACAGTTTATTTCTCCACTGCAATATCACAAGTCAGCTAAAGCGTGAGAGAATGCACCTTGAGTGGGCACGATCCCACAGGGCACATTAATTAGCGGCTCCCTGCTCTTAAATGAGCATTCCTCACGTTTATTTTAACAGTTGTGTATATTTAATTTGACAGAAGCTGTTTTCTATAGCACATGCAAGATAATCAATAAGGGAAATGGGGATAGACATTGACTACCATTGGAAAATATAGGGCTCTTCTAGGGTCCCTATACACCCATGGGATAGAGGGACTATTGGAGTCCATAGGGATGATGTTGGGAGGAAGATAGTGTTAGTGTTGTTGTCTTTGTTTTTGTTGTGTTCTTATTAGTTAGTAGGTAGCATCCCTATAGAAACTACGGTGTTTCATACTTGTAATCTCTTACATTTACACATTAAGCAGATTGCAAGTCAGCATTAGAGCAAACCATATACTTTTAACATATCCTGTCTATCAGCGACATTAAATTAGAAGCTTGTATCTGCAACGTGAGACCCGAAATGGCTGCGAGCTTGAAGAGTTTTGAATTACGGTGCTATTAAATTAGAACATGCTGCGAGTTACGGGCTTGAGAGGCAAAAATGTAAACCATTTTTCGCTCGGCAGAAGTGCGTCCGTGAATGTGATTCATTTGTCTAACTCGTAGTGATTTTGATGCAATTTAATAGCGCAATTGGAACATATCGGCCTTGAAAGAACAAAGGATTTGCAGCTGCAAAGTTCCACAATCCACGTCCAGTAGGCTTTTTTCGGCCTTGCTGCGTCTTAACCCGCAAATCGTCTGCAGGTTGCTTTAAGAGGCCAATTTAATAGCTCGAAGTCTTGCGAGCTAAGTTCCGAGGTACGATTCATAAAATCGTAGCTATTTAATGGGGCGGTATGCGCACTTTAAAATGATGTGTGTGTTTTGAGAGGGCCATGTGAAATTGCTTGTAGGGGAGAAGCAGCTCAGGAGAATTTTTTAGTGAGTCATGTAACTCAGGTGTATGTCACCTTCAGAGTAAGATTCATAAAGCATGTAATAAACAGGAAAATATTTGCATCACTCAGAACTTGCATCACAATATTACTGATATTTGACATGTTGTTTAATAATGCTGCATTTTACACTTTGTACTCTCAGATTATTTTTATGAAAGGGTGGTTGTATCTAACCTTGAATTACTCCTAAATAAAAAAGCATACTAAATTAATAGTAAGGACAGGACAGATTAACAAACTGCAATTAACAAAACCCATAAATAACACAAAACATTTCTATCTCCTAAAAAACACCTGCTAGAGCAATGATAAGCAACCTATGTGACGATCCGTGACTAGGGGCTATACAAGCCCAGAGCTATAGACTACAGGTTATCTACACATAAGGAAATCTCGGCACCATCACCCTGATATCTGGCTTCTGTATCAGTCAGGTTCTCTCCATCAGGAATCAGCACATCCAGGAGTCCCAGTAACTTCCCTGTGGTAGTGAGCAGGGCAAGTTACTGTCAGGGTAAAGATAGGATTAGTATCGCAGGCACCATTAGCAAAATAAATAGACACACAATTTCTATGTGTCTAAGAAGTGAACTGTCTTTATTCAGTTCCAAACACCAACTCACAGATCTCATCTTACAAAGCTAAACCCCTACTTGTAATAAATCCATCCCCCCATTCCATGCCTGTATGGAGGCAGAGGGTAATGTGGTTTCACAATACACAAGGGAAATTCATTTACACAGATTACATGGGAAATTACATACAGTATATAGGATAAGGCAGGGCATATGCCATAAGATCACATGAAGCATGGTGGCAATATAATTGTCCTACCCATTTTCCAATGGGGAAGTCTGGTATGGTAGGTCACTGGGCCAAAATTCAGGCCCTGGAAAGGGGTCCGTGACAACCTATTTCACTTGAATTTCTATATATTCATCAGGAATAGACATTGAGGAGAAGGGATTTGTGGGCTAGGTGGAGTGCCTAACTGATTATGGTTTAACAAAATGGATTGCGTCCTGTGGAAGATCAACATATTTTCCGGCTTCAAAGAACAGAATAGATTAAGTATGAAAATAGATTAATGTTGGGGATAAGTGTATTGTAAAAATTAATGTCCCCACTTACTATGCTTTTATTGTCTAATTATCAAATAATAGAATTCAATAATAATAATAAAAACTTCATTGGCATGGTTGTATAAAATCCACATTTTTATATCAACTTATAACTGATTTTGTATCACAGTTATAAACAATATAAATTAAAACATATACAGTGCTTTGCAAAAGTATTCACCCCCCTTGACTTTTTACCTATTTTGTTACATTACAGCCTTAAGTTCAATGTTTTGTTAATCTGAATGTTATGTGATGGATCAGAACACAATAGTCTAAGTTGGTGAAGTGAAATTAGAAAAATATATACATAAAACTATTTTTTTAGAAATAGAAAACAGAAAATTGTCATGTGCGTATGTATTCACCCCCTTATAAAAAGCTCTGGTGCAACCAATTACCTTCAGAAGTCACATAATTAGTGAATTGATGTCCACCTGTGTGCAATCTAAGTGTCTCATGATCTGTCATTACATATGCACACACCTTTTTAGAAAGGCCCCAGAGGCTGCAACACCTAAGCAAGAGGCACCACTAACCAAATGCTGCCATGAAGACCAAGGAACTCTCCAAACAAGTAAGGGACAATGTTGTTAAGAAGTACAAGTCATGGTTAGGTTATAAAAAAATATTCAAATCTTTGATGATCCCCAGGAGCACCATCAAATCTATCATAACCAAATGGAAAGAACATGGCAAACCTGCCAAGAGACAGCCATCCATCAAAACTCATGGACCGAGCAAGGAAGGCATTAATCAGAGAGGCAGCACAGAGACCTAATGTAACCCCGGAGGAGCTGCAGAGTTCCACAGCAGAGACTGGAGTATCTGTACATAGGACGACAATAAGCCGTACGCTCCATAGTTGGGCTTTATGGCAGAGTGGACAGAAAAAAGTCATTACCGTATATACTCGAGTATAAGCCGACCTGAGTATAAGCCGAGGCACCCATTTTACCACAAAATACTGGGTAAAATGAGTGACTCGAGTATAAGCCGAGGGTGGGAAATGTGCTGCCCCCTGTGTCCCTCTTGTGCCCTCTGTGTCCCCCTCTTGTGTTCCCTTCTCTCTCTGTGTCTCTTCTCCCCTCTCACTTCCCTGTGTCTCTTCTCCCCTCTCCCTTCCCTGTGTCTCTTCCAACCTCTCCCTTCCCTGTGTCTTTTCCCCCCTCCCTTATCACCCTCCTCAACCCCACTCCTCAACCTCCCTCCTCATCCTCAACCTCCCTCCTCATCCTCAACCTCCCTCCTCATCCTCAACCTCCCTCCTAATCCTCAACCTCCCTCCTAATCCTCAACCTCCCTCTTCATCCTCAACCCCCTCCTCAACCTCCCTACTCATCCTCAACCTCCCTCCTCATCCTCAACCTCCCTCCTCATCCTCAACCCCATCCTCAACCTCCCTCCTCATCCTCAACCTCCCTCCTCATCCTCAACCCCCTCCTCAACCTCCCTCCTCATCCTCAACCTCCCTCCTCATCCTCAACCCCCTCCTCAACCTCGCTCCTCATCCTCATCCTCCCTCCTCAATCCCCCGATCCTCAACCCCCCTTCTCAACCCCCCCACCCTCATCCTCTCTCCTCAACCCCCCATCCTCAACCCCCTCCTCAACCCCCCATCCTCAACCCCCTCCTCAACCCCTGTCCTCATCCTCAACCTCCCTCCTCATCCTCAACCTCCCTCCTCAATCTCCCATCCTCAACCCCTTCCTCAACCTCCCTCCTCAACCCCCCCATCCTCAACCCCCTCCTCAACCCCCCCATCCTCATCCTCCCTCCTTAACTCCCCCATCCTCATTCTCAACCCCCTCCTCAACCACAACCCTCCTCAACCTCAACCCTCCTCAACCTCAACCTAAAGGAGGAGGAGGGGGGTTTAGGTTTAGGTTGAGGAGGGGGGTTGAGGAGGGGGGTTGGGGTTGAGGGGGATTGAGGGGGGAGGTTGAGGGGGGTTGAGGTTGAGGAGGAGGGAGGGAAAGAGACACGGGGGGTTAGAGAGACACGGAGGGGTTAGAGACACACGGGGGGGTTAGAGACACACGGGGGGGGTTAGAGAGACACGGGGGGAGAGTGACTCGAGTATAAGCCGAGGGGGCCCTTTTTAACCTTAAAAAAAAGGCTGAAAAACTCAGCTTATACTCGAGTATATACGGTACTTTCAGCAAAAAACAAAATGGCGCGTTTTGAGTTTGCGAAAAGGCATGTGGAAGACTCGCAATATGTATGGAGGAAGGTGCTTTGTCTGATAAGACTAAAATTGAACTTTTCGGCCATCAAAGAAAACGCTATGTCTGGCACAAACCCAACACTTCACATCACGCGAACAACACCATCCCTACAGTGAAACATGGTGGTGGCAGCATCATGCTGTGGGAATGTTTTTCAGCAGCCGGGACTGGGAAACTGGTCAGAATTGAGGGAAAGATGGATGGTGCTAAATACAGGGATATTCTTGAGCAAAACCTGTACCAATCTGTGCGTGATTTGAGGCTAAGACGGAGATTCACCTTCCAGCAGGAAAATGACCCCAAACATACTGCTAAAGCAACACTTGAGTGGTTTAAGGGGTAACATGTAAATGTTTTGGAATGGCCCAGTCAAAGCCCAGACCTCAATCCAACAGAAAATTTGTGGTCATTCTTAAAGATTTCTGTTCACAAGCACAAACCATCCAACCTTACAGAGCTGGTGCAGCTTTGTAAGGAGGAATTGTCAAAAATCCCAATGGTAAGATGTGGCAAACTCATAGAGACTTATCTAAAGCGACTTGGAGCTGAGATTGCAGCAAAAAGATTTCTCTACAAGTATTGACTTTAGTTGGGTGAATAATTATGCACATTGACTTTTTCTGTTATTTTGTCCTACTTGCTGTGTGCTTCACAATAAAAAAATAAAAAAACATCTTCAATGTTGTGGGCATGTTGTGTAAATGAAATGATGCAAATCCTCAAACAATCCATGTTAATTCCAGGTTGTGAGGCAACAAAGCATGAAAAATGCCAATGGGGGGGGGGGGGGGGGGGGTGAATACATTTGCAATGCACTGTGTGTATGTATATTTATGTATATAAATAAATATATAAATATATATATATATATATATATATATATATATAAAACAGCTGTAAAACTATGAAACGTCACGCAATGCGAGGGACGCAGTTCGGGCCGCAAATGCGGACCGAAGGCTCATTGCAGGCCCAAATGCGGACCCTTGAGAAGCAAGGCACTGCATTTGCGGAGGTGGAGGCTCTACGGCGAGTCACAAGCGATTACAAACAGCCACAGAAGCGGGGTAAAAATTACGGACTCGCAGAAATACAAACTTAACGGCCGAACCGCGCACAGCAGAAAACATTTAAAAAACACAAAATACACACAAAAATAAAATAAAAACATTACACACAGGAAGGAGGGAAACCCAGGATGTCTGGAAGTGAGGTAATATCTCAATTTAAGTCCAACACGACCCCTAAAGCTGCAAGCACATACGACTTTTACAAAAACCTGTACGAGGTGCAAAATACACTATTAGCAAGTACGCAAAATCATCCACACCCGCGTACCACATTCACAATCACCACCATTTTACAACACTAACTTAGAGAATGCGGAAGTACTCAGCTGCACAAACAGTTTGCCCTCGCGCACGCAGCCTATTTACACTACACACTGCACACATTGCTGACACTTACACCTCAGCTCCACAACAGTGCAAATCTACAAAACAGATTGTTAGCTCTTCAGCACATTGCTTGCTGCATATATTAATTACAAATAGGTAAAGTATATTAATTTATAATTTCATTAATTAATTAATTATCATTAAAAAAATACATATACAGAACAAACAAAAACAGTATGGCAATAAACCACAAAGGCCTTCACCGCGCACCTCATAAGGAGCGCCAACAGTGCTCATAGGATACAAAGTACACCAGGGGAGAGGCTTGCAATAAGCGCAAAAAGGAGTTCAGCGCAGACCTTACAATGAGCGCAAAAGCTCCTCTGATAAGAAAAAATACACCAACCCAGAGGCTCGCAATGAGCGCCAAAGGCGCTCATTGCAAGCCATGGGATGACCGCCAAAGGCGCTCAGCGCGGGGCTCGCAATGAGTGCCGAAGGATCTCAGACAACCAAAACACTTACTGTCTGTGGCAAACAGCATAACCTGCCTTACAATTTTATTGCCTCAACACACGTACAGCTGTTTCAAGGTTACTGCCTATCATCAGCGTGGGGCAGGATCTCAGCCTGTGTTGTGGACTTTATGAGTAGGTAGTTCACCACAACAATCATTTAATATATGGTGGGCAAAAGAGCGATAGAAGCCATCCACCGTACAGTAGTACAGTAAATAAATAGTTCACATTTAAATGTCTAAAACAAGTTAAAAAACATGTTTCCAGCTCAGAAGTCCGATAAATACAGTTATTACACTGCATTCTGGGAAGCTGAGCAGGGGCATGCAAATGTGCTCACAAATTCCTCTCTCTTGAATTCATAAACCATTTTAAACATGGCTTCCTTTAAGCTTATGCCCACTGCATTACACATCTTTTATGCAAAGCCAAGGTTGGATTATACACAAGCTGGGAATCCTACCCACATACAACTGTTTCAAGGTTACTGCCTATCATCAGCGTGGGGTGGGATCCCAGCTTGTGTTGTGGACCTTATGAGTGGACAAATAAGCAATAGAAGCCCTCCACCGTACAGTAGTACAGTAAATAAATAGTACATTTGTGTTCACATTTGAATGTGTAAAACAAGTTAAAAAAACTTTTTCCAGCTCAGAATTCTGAGAAATATAGTTATTACACTGCATTCTGGGAAGAGGACCATGGACATGGATTGAAGAGCGAGGCTTTTGTGAGCTCATTTGCATGTCCCTGCTCGGCTTCCCAGAATGCAGAGTAATAACTGTATTTCTCTGAATTCTGAGCTGAAAACAGTTTTTTTAACTTGTTTTAGACATTCAAATGTGAACACAAATGTACTATTTATTTACCGTACGGTGAAGGGCTTCTATCGCTCTTTTACCCACCATATATTATTTGATTGTGGTGGTGAACTACATATATATATGTATATATGTTTGTGGTCGCGTACCTCTCTCTGGCTCCACATCTTCTATGGGAGGGGTCTTATTCAGCATTCATAAGCACTTCCTGTCCTCCTCTCCTTAGCAGTTAATTTCTGAGTCTGTGTCTGGAGGGTGCTTCTTAGTTCTCTCCTACCTGGCTTCACTGAGCCCGTCCCTCATGCTTGTCTTGTTGCTTTTGGCCTTTTTACGCTTGTCTCGTTAGCTTTTGGCCCATGTCATGCCTGTTTCTTAGGTCTCTCGAGCACTTGCCGTCATCTAACCTCCTGCACCCATGTCCGCGAGGGCCTTACACCGATTGAGTAGGAGTCATGGTTTCAGAAGAAAACGAGTAAGTAGCATATTTGGTCCTAATCCACCATGGAGCCTGCCTTGCCCATGTCCAAGGTATCACTTTTGTGCCCACATGCTGTGATTCGGACCAAATCTGCTAAAAAACAGTTGCTTTTGGCCATTTTACACTTGTCTCATTAGTTTTTGCCTCATTTTCTGCCTATTTCTTAGGTCTCTAAAACCCACATATCAGACTGCGCAGGCTCCACCAATCATTCTGGCCAATCGCTGGCCTTGCCCATCAGGCACATATCAGCCTTTGCAGGCTCCACCAATCATTCATGTCCAAGGACACACCCTTGTTACCTTCACACATGGCCTCTTAGACTTACATGGCTTCTTTTTCAGGTGTTAGCTATCACTTTGTATCGAACGGTCAGCAAACCATCAGTCCTGAATAAGCTTTCACTAAGCTTTCCTCGATTATTTTGCCTTTTCACTAACACTCTCCTTACCTGGAGCCTCATAGTCGCTGTCAATCCAGCCCAAATCAGCTATCCTTGCCTCGCACAGCACTCATCTGTCCCTCTAAGCAGGCCGGATGTCCGGTAGCTCCGGCACACATCAGCTACCTTTCGCTACATTATTCCACTTGTCCAAAAGGGCATTACAGTTGTGCTCAAAAGTTTGTATGCCCTGGCAGAAATTGTGAAATGTTTGCATTTATTTTGAAAATATGACTGATCATGCCAAAAAATGCCATACATCATTATGATTTAACAAACAACTATGTGATAATAAATGGCTTCATATGATCACTATCCTTCAATAAAATACATTTTGCATGATCAGTCATATTTTTAAAATAAATGCCCAAATTTCACAATATCTGCCAGGGTATACAAACTTTCGAGCACAACTGTACATAACTGGAGAGCAAAGGTAAAACCATTCGACCGTTGAGAGAGGGCCCCTCCCACAAACAACAGGCATTTTTAATACCTGGGCATATATATATATATATATATATATATATATATATATATATATATACAGTAGACTTTAAGTTATCCGGCACCCACTGGGATTGGTAGATGTCGGATAAATGTAGTTTTTGGTTGCTTGAAAGTTACTATTAAAAAAAGTTTGTTTGTCAGTGAGGGCTGTTCTAGCAGCAGCAGCTTTCACTCCTCACTTACACACAGGTACATTCAGCTGGAGGGTGCGGTGCTGAACCCGGCTAATGCAACGCCAGCACTGCACTGGCTCAGTCACTCATGTCTGTCTCCAGGTAACATTGGATTGCAGAGACATATGGTGGATGCAATCTAGATGCCTGGAAGCATTATGTGGCATGGCAACCTGGTTAGTGGCGTTTGTTTTATTTTATTTTAATTTTAAATTATTTTTTTATGTAAAGTGAGGTATTCAATTTTGATTTCTGGTTGCTTGAGAGATCTGGTTAACTGAGAGTCTACTGCATATATGTGTGTGTGTGTTTGTTAGTGTAAAATTGTTACATTTCTAGATTTTATTTTAAATGAATTCTTTAAGCACATGCAAGTTATTAAGATTATAGCACTTAATGAAATCCTAGGGGATGCAATTATTGTAACAGTTATTTTTCAGATGTCTTTGGTGTATCAAATTTCCACACTACATGTGATAGAGCTATGTATGTCAAATGTTTTTGTGCCATTCATCAAATCCCCAAAACTCTTTTTTTTAAAGAAATCAAGGTAACAGTGAGGAGGCAATAACTCATTTTAAAAAGAAAGTTAGGATTCACCATGTATTAAAGAATTGCTTTAGTATTTTCTGTGTCTTGTTAATCTAATGATTGCTGTCCTACACAAATCAGCATATAGCAATTCAAGTTCTCATTATTATTTTCTACTTTATCATTAATAGATTTTTTTTGTAATTCATAAAACCTCTGTTCTGACTCATCTAATATATGTGTTGTGTAGCGCTATTAAAGTCTCTTTGATTGATGCAAGAAGAATTTTCAAATAAATTAGATAAGAAACCAAGGTCATGAGCCCTCACAGATTAAGAATATAGATTTTTATTTAATAAACTTCCATAGTTAGCTATTCCAGAAAAGCACAACTTATTAACAGCAATATCAGGGAGGACTGTCATTCTTCACCTTCTGTCAATGGTCACATTATCAAATTGGTCACTACAAAATATAATCTGCTTTTCTTTCAAAACATATAATGGTTTTAGTTGTCTGGTATGTATTTGTAAGTCACAGTTTGGTAGACACTATGATAACTGCAATATGTAATACTAGAATATATATTCTGACTATGGGCTCAATTTTATGGGTCCTGTAGAAACTTCCGAAAGGTTGATCAGTAGCTACAGGAGGTTTTAGAAGCAGTCTGCGGAGCTGTTACATGGCCTCCACAAGAATTACATACATTTCACTGACTCATACCCAAGGGACTTTGCCCCCAACTATCCAGCTCCAACTTATTCATAAACTGACTTATGGATATCCTTAGGAGACTCCATCTCTGAAACTCAGTAGTCTTCATAGCATCCCCATACGACATAGCTCTACCTACTACCTCATGTGAACAGACTACACTAGCCCTAACATCATCCCATATCTGTCTACTTATCTATCTCTTGTGACAAGGGAGTGTATAGTAACAGCTATCGATAGGGGTTTAGCTGGTGCTGCGGCTGATTGGTTTTACACACAGGGTTTAGACTCACTGCAATTGTGAGAGGGTTTACATACAGTAGATTCAGGGCAGATTTATTGCGTGAGCCATGTAATCAAATTTTAGGTAGAAATACACATAGCGCAGGGAACATATCACACTTAGCGATCACTCATTTACACTTAAAGGACCACTCTAGTGTATTTACAAGTATTATTATTATTGTTACAGTTTTTGTATAGCGCCATCATATTCTGTAGCCCTGTACAGGTGTTTAATAACATTTAAAAAAATACATTATCAGACACAGAAAGTGTAGAACCCTGTCTTTGAATTATTTGGTGTGGGAGGGGGAGTTGGGGGGTCAAAGCACCTATCAAGAATGAAAACTGTAAAACTTACAATCTAAAGAATTTTCAAATAAATTAGATAAGAAGCCAAGGTCATGAGCCCTTACAGATTAAGAATATAGATTTTTATTTAATAAACTTCCATAGTTAGCTATTCCAGAAAAGCACAAATTATTAACAGCAATATCAGGGAGGACTGTCATTCTTTACCTTCTGTCAATGGTCACATTATCAAATTGGTCACTACAAAATATAATCTGCTTTTCTTTCAAAACATATAATGGTTTTAGTTGTCTGGTATGTATTTGTTTTAGAAGCAGTCTGCGGAGCTGTTACATGGCCTCCACAAGAATTACATACATTTCACTGACTCATACCCAAGGGACTTTGCCCCCAACTATCTTGCTCCAACTTATTCATAAACTGACTTATGGATATCCTTAGGAGACTCCATCTCTGAAACTCAGTAGTCTTCATAGCATCCCCATACGACATAGCTCTACCTACTACCTCATGTGAACAGACTACACTAGCCCTAACATCATCCCATATATGTCTACTTATCTATCTCTTGTGACAAGGGAGTGTATAGTAACAGCTATCGATAGGGGTTTAGCTGGTGCTGCGGCTGATTGGTTTTACACACAGGGTTTAGACTCACTGCAATTGTGAGAGGGTTTACATACAGTAGATTCAGGGCAGATTTATTGCGTGAGCCATGTAATCAAATTTTAGGTAGAAATACACATAGCGCAGGGAACATATCACACTTAGCGATCGCTCATTTACACTTAAAGGACCACTCCAGTGTATTTACAAGTATTATTATTATTGTTACAGTTTTTTGTATAGCGCCATCATATTCTGTAGCCCTGTACAGGTGTTTAATAACATTTTTAAAAAATACAGTATCAGACATAGAAAGTGTAGAACCCTGTCTTTGAATTATTTGGTGTGGGAGGGGGAGTTGGGGGGTCAAAGCACCTATCAAGAATGAAAACTGTAAAACTTACAATCTAAAGGGATAAATAAAACAAAAGGTGAAGTAATCAAAGGAAGAAACAAGAGCTTGACAAGGGATTGAAGAGGCCGTATATGGTTAATTAGGGATTAACAGCCTTATTAAATTGCAATTCAGCCTATTGAATAGGGCTCTATATAAGCACAGAGCATATTTTTTTTACAGAAGTTTTTAGTTAGTGAAGACCTTGCTTTTGGATAGAAGTTCACTAGCTAAAAGCTTCTGTAAAAAAAATATGGTCTGTGCTTATATAGAGCCCTATTTAATTGACCGAATCACAATTTAATAAGGCTGTATACCAGCAATGTAAATTAACACACATCATTGGTGGGGAGGGCAAGATAGTTCAGATGCTGAAGGAAAGGGGTGGTCTGTGAAGGTCTAGATTTAGAGGCAAAATAAAAAAGGTAAATAGAAATATGATAATTACAGTTGGAAAGTGAATCTGCAGAATAGATGGTATAATGCCCAGTGTCTTTGGTTGAATTTCTGCAGAAATGGCTGCTCAGTCCTGGTGGTAAATGCAACTGAGAAATGACAGTTGGAAAGTGAATCTACGGAATAGATAGTATCGGCACCCAGCGTCTGGTTGAATCTCTGCAGAAGTGACTGCTCAGTCCTGGTGGTAAAGCTGAGAAAAATTTGAATAAGGGAGAGACAGAAAGAACACCTTTAAATCTGACCAAAAATTCCCATACTTCAATCCCATAAAGCGGAGTCTCAATTGAGGAGATAAGAACCAGTAAACAGGAAAATATATAAAAAATAACTTTTATTATTAAATATTAAAATAAGTACACAATACAACAAAAATGCATGAATACAAAGGTGATATAGCAGCTATCCCACAGTGTTTGTCAAAAGATGATGGTATTACAACATCTATATTATGGATGCAGAGTCCAATATCTAAGATATTTTAGTCACCACTAAAACACTGACACACATAGGACGGTATGTAAGTATTGATACCAATAACTCATCTATACATTATATGTGTCAAGTTAACAGTGTTGCAATAATGTGCTTAAGTCACAATGGACAAAAAATCTGCCGTATATTGACAGATCCCCCGTTGACACCACATTATATTCTCTTATCTATTTTTCTTATCTTCACTGCTCAGATTGTATCTGTCAATATACGGCCGATTTTTTGTGGCCCTCTCTATCTATTTTGTAGCGGCGGTAGGGACCCACTACTTAACCCTTTTTCTAAGGGATATATAGTCTGGCCTTATACTGTCCTAACTGTGACTAGTTCCCTTGTTGACCCACTTAGCCTACACACAATGCCACTGAGTATCAGCAAACAAAACAATATTATCCAGAGTGTAGCAGATGCCTGGTGTGTCTCATGGCCATCTGGAACCCAATGATGACGTCACTGAAGCAGGACAGAGCTTCCACCCACTCTGACGTGCACGGTTCCCATACAGCTTCAACTGAGATCATGCATTTTTTTTGTATTGTGTACTTATTTTAATATGTAGTAATAAAAGTACATTTTTATTTATTTTCCGTTTACTGGTCCTTATCTCCTCACTTGTGACTCTGCTTTATGAGATTGAAGTATGGGAATTATTGGTCAGATTTAAAGGTGTTCTTTCTGTATCTCCGTTATTTAAACTTGTCTATTACACTGCTGATCACTAACATCACTTTTAGGCAGATTAGTGATCAGCAGTGTAATAGACAAGTTTAAATAACGGAGATACAGAAAGAACACCTTTAAATCTGTAGAGTATTTAACCCTGTATTGTTCACTATTCCAAAAGGCTTTTCCCCCTAGTGCTGTAACTATCTCTTTTTTCTATAAAGCTGAGAAAAATGTAAAGCTCATATGTTTGAAGCAGATGTCACTGGCACTCCCCCACTGACTATACAGGGGTAATGGCTCTATTGTAACACGCTGCCATACAGGCATCACTCAGTGCATGAGCTATCATAGCCCCGCCCCTTTACTGAGCATGATCAGTCTGAAGTTGTCTTTATTTTTATATATGCCGCTCTTACAAAAGTATGAAGGAATACACAGCTCTACTTGATAAGAAAATAGGCAGCTTAAAAACTTAGAAAAAATTATATTTTAAACTGCATACTGTTTTAATAATATATGCACAACAAAGAAACTTCTGAGCTTTACTTGTAAATGCAGTACAGTGGCCCTTAAAAGGGTTTGTTATAGTCAGAGCTATTATGGACCCCTTGCTCACTGTGCCTTAGGGAGTTCAGCTGTACCTCACTGACGAGGCCCATAAAGGCTGAAACGCGTCTGGGGTTTGCTGTTTCTCCTGTTCAGGGTAGAATTGCCTGGTATTTCGGGACTGGGTCACTCTTTTGAGTGGCACCAGACTGATATACTACAGGATATTTCTCCCTGTGAAGGGCACAAGTGAGCTAAAAGAGGTTGCTCTCAGAGTGGCTTATCATGGCTATAGTACTCACCTATTAAGGTTGGTTCGTTCTCTGATGAGCACCTCTGACTTTGTTGTTCTTTATTATTATTATCTTTATTTATATTGCGCCAACATATTCCGTAGCGCTGTACAGGGTTTTAGTACATGGCAAAAAACAAACTTAACACCTTATAAAGAATGGAGGGCCCTGCTTTTGAGAGCATATAATCAAATGCACATAGTGCTTGTTTCCAAGACACAGACACACCATTGAAAACTCGCAAACTTACAATCTAAGGGACAGTACAAATTTCTATTTTACCTAAATGGATAAATAAAGGAATACATACACTTCAAAATCTTTACTTAGGAGAAGAATTGGTACCTTTCGATTATTTAGTTAAAAAATATAATATTGACAAAAAAGATTGGCTGGAATACTTGGGATTGCAAATTATAGTGAAAAAACACAATTTGTATAATCCAAACCGTGAGGAAATAAGTAATTTTGAAAAATTACTAAGATATAACAGAAAACATTTGATATCTAAATGCTTTGAAATTATTACAATAATTTAATATGAAAACTTGGGAAAGAGATTTAAAAGTATCCTTTTCGTTCGAGACTTGGATGAAAGCCTTTCATGTAACTAATAAATATGTTAAAAATGCTTAGTTGAGAGAGATCTATTTTAAAATATTAAACAGATGGTATCTTGTCCCGGAGAAAATGAGTAGATTCTCTGGAAGATCAGGCCAGATCTGCTGGAGGGATTGCGATTCGCCTGGTTCCTTCCTGCATATTTGGTGGGAATGTCCTCCTATTCAGATCTTTTGGAGGAATTGTTTCCATAAGATTTTGCAATTATTGGGTAGACACCTTGCTCCATTACCGCAAGGGATTGAAACATTCATCTCAAGCTTTTATTTTACATATTTTCACAATTGCAAAATGGTTGACTACATCCCGCTGCAAAACAACAAAATAGTCTGTCTTGGAACTAAATTATAATTTTACAAAAATAGAGAATTAGAAAAAGATTTTAACTCAGCAGAATTAATTAAAAGTAATATAACCAAATGCAAAGTTTGGGATAATCATTTTAAACCTGAATTTAATTGAAGGAATAGAGAAAACTTGAGTATGTATTTGGAAGAGAGTGAAAGAGAAATAAAAGGAGAACAAAAAGATCCCTCTATGGATTTGCCATCTCTTTCTCCGTTCTTTGTCCCCCCTATTCCTATACGCCCCCCCCGCCCCCCCCCCCCCCCCCCACCCCGCCACCTTTTTTTTTTTTTTTTTGGGTTTGTTAAAATTAAGATAAAAATTAATTTAAAGGGTAAAGAAGAGAAGAGAAGAAATGTACTACTTTTTATTTGTGAATATAATTCATGATATGTATGTTTGAATTTTAACAAAACCATTGTACTGTATATGTCATTGTATCTTCTATGTTGTTAGGTTTTAACTAAAAAAACTATAAAAATACTTAAAAAAAAAGAAAAAAAAAGAAATGCCTCATGTATGTTTGGTACAAACTGAATAATAGACCCAGAAATGTATTTTCTACTTTTCTTGTATACATGTATATATGCTTTATGTACACTTCAATACTGAGTAGTTGGTAATAGTACTTTGATAATATGATCAGCCAGGCTCTGCATAGTCTAACTCCCAGGCATATAAAGCAAAGACAATAAATTCCAGATGCCTCACATCAAAGGAGCTCCCAAGAATTTTATGATAGGTGAGACAGGTGGTCAAGCAAGTCAAGTAACTTGTCACCATCTCATACAACTGGACAAAGGTGAGCAAGCAAGGCAAGCAAGATAGGTAAGACAGTCAGCCAGAAAGCCATCTTGTCACCATACATGATTGATGTAGACAGGGGGCAGCTCAAATCTAGCAAAAAAAATCCAAGTAAAATCTACAAAGAAGCAGTTCTAGGGAGGGACTTCCAGAAGGAGGCCAAAGTGACATACATACCTAGGGTTGTAACTGTGACTGTGCAGTCAGTCCAAGAGAATAGTCCATGAGAGCAGTGTTGCTAAAGAGTCCAGAGAGCAGTCCTGGGATCATAGGGCTTCACCCTTGACCAGAACCTGATGGAGAAGGAACTTGAAGAAGAAACTGACTATAGTGGTATTATAAAGTGATATGATAACTTAATATAGTTTGTATAATAATGCAAGATTTCCAAAAGCGGTCTCCTCTTTGATTTATACTATTATCTTTAACCATCAATTGTCTTCCTCATTTTAAATTATAAGTTTATAAAGTCAATAAGTTCCTATTAATTACCTATTGATTTTGTCTATAAATCTAAGACTGCATCACCCAAACCACTTTTCTATTTTCTTCTTTTCTTGTTTTTTATTCTTGTTTTTTGTATTTCATTAAACTGAGTTTTCATTTTTTACATACAAAAGTTATATTTTAATCATTGTTGGAGGTGCTTCCTATTCAAGAAGTAAAGGCATACCATCTGATTAAACAGAAAGTGCTTATATGGTGTTTTTCTTTTCTCACCAAATAAACATACTAAGAGAACCACCGTGAAGATAAAAGTTGTGAGATAGATGGGGAGTGTATGAACAAGAACTACTGTCAAACACACCATGCAAATTCTAAATGAAATAACTAGACAGTTGAGGAAATGAATAGACAGGTGTGGAAATAAATATACAGGCGTGGCTGGGAATTAATAAAAGTGTAAGTGCTGTGACACGTTGAAGCCCAAACTTATGGCATGGGGCAAAAATGTTGCTCTCCAATACATTTAAAATGCCCCAAATAGAATACTGTACTGTACAGGGAGTGCAGAATTATTAGGCAAATTAGTATTTTGACCACATCATCCTCTTTATGCATGTTGTCTTACTCCAAGCTGTATAGGCTCGAAAGCCTACTACCAATTAAGCATATTAGGTGATGTGCATCTCTGTAATGAGAAGGGGTGTGGTCTAATGACATCAACACCCTATATCAGGTGTGCATAATTATTAGGCAACTTCCTTTCCTTTGGCAAAATGGGTCAAAAGAAGGACTTGACAGGCTCAGAAAAGTCAAAAATAGTGAGATATCTTGCAGAGGGATGCAGCACTCTTAAAATTGCAAAGCTTCTGAAGTGTGATCATCGAATAATCAAGCGTTTCATTCAAAATAGTCAACAGGGTCGCAAGAAGCGTGTGGAAAAACCAAGGCGCAAAATAACTGCCCATGAACTGAGAAAAGTCAAGCGTGCAGCTGCCACGATGCCACTTGCCACCAGTTTGGCCATATTTCAGAGCTGCAACATCACTGGAGTGCCCAAAAGCACAAGGTGTGCAATACTCAGAGACATGGCCAAGGTAAGAAAGGCTGAAAGACGACCACCACTGAACAAGACACACAAGCTGAAACGTCAAGACTGGGCCAAGAAATATCTCAAGACTGATTTTTCTAAGGTTTTATGGACTGATGAAATGAGAGTGAGTCTTGATGTGCCAGATGGATGGGCCCGTGGCTGGATTGGTAAAGGGCAGAGAGCTCCAGTCCGACTCAGACGCCAGCAAGGTGGAGGTGGAGTACTGGTTTGGGCTGGTATCATCAAAGATGAGCTTGTGGGGCCTTTTCGGGTTGAGGATGGAGTCAAGCTCAACTCCCAGTCCTACTGCCAGTTCCTGGAAGACACCTTCTTCAAGCAGTGGTACAGGAAGAAGTCTGCATCCTTCTAGAAAAACATGATTTTCATGCAGGACAATGCTCCATCACACGCGTCCAAGTACTCCACAGCGTGGCTGGCAAGAAAGGGTATAAAAGAAGAAAATCTAATGACATGGCCTCCTTGTTCACCTGATCTGAACCCCATTGAGAACCTGTGGTCCATCATCAAATGTGAGATTTACAAGGAGGGAAAACAGTACACCTCTCTGAACAGTGTCTGGGAGGCTGTGGTTGCTGCTGCACACAATGTTGATGGTGAACAGATCAAAACACTGACAGAATCCATGGATGGCAGGCTTTTTAGTGTCCTTTCAAAGAAAGGTGGCTATATTGGTCACTGATTTGTTTTTGTTTTGTTTTTGAATGTCAGAAATGTATATTTGTGAATGTTGAGATGTTATATTGGTTTCACTGGTAAAAATAAATAATTGAAATGGGTATATATTTGTTTTTTGTTAAGTTGCCTAATAATTATGCACAGTAATAGTCACCTGCACACACAGATATCCCCCTAAAATAGCTAAAACTAAAAACAAACTAAAAACTACTTCCAAAAATATTCAGCTTTGATATTAATGAGTTTTTTGGGTTCATTGAGAACATGGTTGTTGTTCAATAATAAAATTAATCCTCAAAAATACAACTTGCCTAATAATTCTGCACTCCCTGTATGTGTCTAGACCAGAAACATAATTTGCAACAGGATTGGTCCATTACTAGAGCATAGATCTACACCATTGTATCTCTTCCTCCTCATTATTCCTGTCTCTCTATATCTCTCTTCTATAATTTCTTGCCTGCTCCCTCCCTATTACCATTACACGCATTTGCAACGCTTTACATATTCTGCACTAAAACTCAGAAAAATCTATATTTCTGCTAGCACCCTGTTTAGTTAAAGAATACAGTTATATTAACTTGCACTTGCACAAGCAAACATAATAGTTACATAGTTACATAGTAATTGATGGTGAATAAAGACTTTTAGTCCATCAAGCTCAACCTTTTTAGATATCCTCTGATCTGCAATATTCAGATAAATTGTTAATTGATCCAGAGGAAGGCAAACAGAAAAAAGGGCAAACAGAAAAAAGAAACCCCAGATACTGGTGATCAAATTCCTCCATGGATCAATACTCTTTCTCTAATTAACCAGGATAACCCTGCAGGCCCTTTTTATAGTTATCTATCAAATCTGCTGTCACCACCTCCTTTGGTAGAGAAGTCCACAGTTTAACCATCCTTACTGTGAAAAACCCTTTGCTTTCTTTACTTCTAACCTCTTGTCGGTTGAAAACCTCTTGACGCAAACCGTTCACTTGACCCTGGATATATTTATATAAGGTGATTATGTCCCCTCTTATATGCGTTTTTTCTAGAGAAAATTAGTTTAATCTGGTTTGTCTTTTTTCATAACTTAGCCCCTCCATTCCCCTTATTAGTTTTGTTACCCTTCTCTGAGCTTTTTCCAACTCCAAAAATGTCCTTTTTATGAAGTGGTGCCCAAAATAGTACTCCATATTGCAAATGAGGGCGTACTAGAGATTTGTATAGTGGCCGAATTATATTTGCTTCCCTTGCTAATATTTTATTTGCCTTTGCAGCACTGTTTTTTTCACCTTTGAGCACTGTTACCTAAGTGGTCGTCCACAAGCACTTCCAGATCCACTTCAGTACCTAATGCCAATAGATTTGCTACATAAAATTACAAATTGCATGGGTATTTTTCCTTCCCAACTGCATAACATTACATGTATTTGTATTAAATCTCATCTGCCAATTAGTTTCCCATTTCTCTAATTTATGCAAATCCTTTGAAGGGAAAGTACATCATTTTCTGATGTAATTATCTTGCACAACTTAGTGTCATCAGCAAAAATGGAGACAATACTTCCCAGTCCTACTTCTAAGTCATTAATAAATATGTTAAAAGGAGAGGACCTACTACTGAACCCTGAAGAACCCCACTTACTACATTAGTCCAATCTGAGTATGTTCCATTTAGAACAACCCTTTGTTTCCTGACTTTTAGCCAGCTCTCAATACATGGGCAAATGTTTACTGCAATTAGAGATGTTGCGAACAGTTCGCCCGCGGACTATTCACGGCGATTTTGGCATGTTCGCGTTCGCATCGGACGGCGAACACATGCGCTTTTCGGTTCGCCTCCTATTTTTTATCATTGAGGAAACTTTGACCCTGCACCTCACAGTCAGCAGACGCATTCCAGCCAATCAGCAGCATACACTCCCTTCCAGGGCCTTCCATCTGAAGGACAGCATACATTTTAGAAAAATTCTGAAGCTGCATTCGTTGTGAGAGGACAGATAGTGTAGCTGCTGGAGATTTAATAGGGAAATAGATAGCCAGGCTGTGTATTTATCTTCCACTACAGACCTGAAGGACTAAATCTAATTTCAGTTGCCTGCCTGTGTCAGGCTCAAAGCTTATATTGTGCTCAGTGCTTGACTGTAATAGATTGAATAGCAATTGCCTGCCTACAGGCGTGTGTGTGAAGCCTATTGCACAGTGACACTCATATCTGGTGGCACCTTAGATTGCACGCGCAGTGCCCCAAATTTGAAGTAGGAGGTCCGACCAAGCATCTTTTTCCATCTCCCTGTTCCAAAAATCAATGCCATATACACATCCCCTAATAGTGGACGTAACAGGGATTAAACCGATAGGAATAGTACTACTTAACAGTACACACCTTATAATAACGCAGACAGAGGC
The DNA here is from genome assembly GCA_027410445.1 of Discoglossus pictus. Classification (NCBI taxonomy): domain Eukaryota; kingdom Metazoa; phylum Chordata; class Amphibia; order Anura; family Alytidae; genus Discoglossus; species Discoglossus pictus. The sequence continues at coordinate 224,402,303 of CM050164.1, read as the reverse complement.
AACGCCGAGAGAGGAGTCTGAAGAAGAGGAGTCAGAGGAGGAAGGTGGCTTTGAGGAGGTGGAAGATCAAACACAGCAGGCATCCCAGGGGGGCTTGTTGTCACCTTTCGGGGACCCTTGGTGGCTGGGTGGAGGAAGAGACCTTCAATGACATCAGTGAGGACAAGGAACGGGACATGGCTAGCTTGATATCCAACCTTGTGCAAATGGGGAGTTTGCGGTTGTGCAAAGGGACTGTTTGCGGTTGTTTGCGGTGCATTAAACGGGGAGATTGGTCTGTTACTGTGAAGCGGGTGTAACCCTTACACTACCTGATCGATACAACATCATACCTGATGTTTTAAAGCATGTTATTCCAAACAATTTAGGAATGTTAGGTGATTTATGCCCTTTATGGCTTAAAACCAGACTCTGCATCAACTATGTAATTTTCCATGGGAGTTTTGCCATGGATCCCCCTCCGGCATGCCACAGTCCAGGTGTTAGTCCCCTTGAAACAACTTTCCCATCACTATTGTGGCCAGAAAGAGTCCCTGTGGGTTTTGAAATTCGCCTGCCCATTGAAGTCTATGGCGGTTTGCCGGGTTCGCCCGTTTGCGAACATTTGATGGAAGTTTGCGAACTTAAAATTTGATGTTCGCGACATCACTAACTGCAATTCCTGGATCCCTTAGTTTGCACAGTAGTCTTCCATGTGGCACTGTATCAAAAGCATTTGCAAAATCCAAAAAGACTACAGCCACTCAGTTGCCTTGATCCAAGTCCCTACAAACCTCCTCATAGAAACTAATTAGATTTGTTTGACATGACCTATCCCTCATAAATACATGTTGACTCTACTTATAATCCTATTCAAATAGATATATCCTTGTATAGTGTCCCTTATTAACTCTTCTAAAAGCTTTCCCACTACAAAAGTGAGGCTTACAGGTCTATAATTCCCTGGATTTACTCTTGCTCCCTTCTTAAATATGGGTATCACATCTGCTTTGTTTTGGCTATTACAGAACCCAGTTAAAAAGAGCAAACAGAAAAAAGAAACCCCAGATACTGGAAACTCCAATATCCTTGGATGTACTCCATCGGGTTTATTAACATTTATTTTTTCCAACCCATTTTGTATTTCTTCTTGTGATAACCAATTATATGGTGAAGGTAGTGTAACCCCATTATGTTGCGGTGTCCCATCCACTGATACCTCCTGTGTTAATACCGAAGAAAATAACTAATTTAGCTAGTCTGCCTTTTCCTGGTCACTAATTATCAGACAGCCTGTTTCACATTGTAATGTTCCTATAGCTTCCTTCCTGGCCTTCTTCCCATTAATATATTTAAAACATATTTTAGGGTTAGTCTTACTCTTCTTTGCAACTAACTTTTTATTTTCTATTTTAGCCAGTCTAATAGCCCTTTTGCAAGTCTTGTGGATTTCCTTGTACTTACGTAAAGCAGTATCTGTTCCCTCTTTTATGTACAATCTAAATGCCTATTTTTTACACTGTATCTTGATCTTTAAAACCATTGTTAGCCATATTGGATGTGATTAACTTTTATTTTTATTCCCAGGTGGTATATGGTGATAAATATGTATATTTAGTAAGGATTTAAATATTATCTATTTATGTTCATTATTTTTACCTGTCAGCTCCTTGCCCCAGTCTATACTTTTTATTGCTGCCAGACTGTTAAAATCTGCTCTTTTAAAATTGAGAGTTTTTGTTGGCTGTCATGGGTTTTAAGGGTAAAAAGAATGCCACATCCATCTATTATTTACATTATGTGGTTGTCCATTGGTCTTGCTACTACCACTGTAAACACTGACATATTTATGGTATACTCTTCTAACATATGAGGGGTTAAATAATTTTCCTTTGTACAAATTAAACAAATCAAATCAAGTCTTGGCCAGGCCAAATCTTAAATATTTTCACATGGGTAAGAAAGAATCCTCAAGACGAAACATTGTGAAGGTCTCAAGATAGTGTGTTAAGGCATACGAGTCTATCCTCAATACCACATTGTCTTAAATAAATATTATTAAGCAGGTGTTAAGGTGATTGATGGTCTAGTCCAACCAAAATTGTTGGCAGACATACATTGTCTTGCAAAAGTATTCACCCCCCCCCTTGGCATTTTTCATGTTTTGTTGCCTCACAACCTGGAATAAACATGGATTGTTTGAGGATTTACATCATTTAAATTACAGAACATGCCCACAACTTTGAAGATGTTTTTTTTTTTATTGTGAAGAAAACAACAAATAGGACAAAATAACAGAAAAAGTCAATGTGCATAACTATTCACCCTCCTAAAGTCAATACTTTGTAGAGCCACCTTTTGCGGCAATCACAGCTCCAAGACGCTTTGGATTAGTCTATATGAGCTTGCCACATCTTACCACTGGGATATTTGCTCATTCCTCTTTGCAAAACTGCTCAAAGTTGGATGGTTTGTGCTTGCGAACAGCAATATTTAAGTCTGACCACAGATTTTCTATTGGATTGAGGTCTGGGCTTTGACTAGGTCATACCAACTCATTTTCATGTTTCCCCTTAAAGCACTCAAGTGCTGCTTTAGCAGTGTGTTTGGGGTCATTGTCCTGCTGGAAGGTGAACCTCCATCCTAGCCTCAAATCACGCACAGAGTGGTACAGGTTTTGCTCAAGAATATCCCTGTATTTAGCACCATCCATCTTTCCCTCATCTGTGACCAGTTTCCCAGTAACCGGCTGCTGAAAAACATCCCCACAGCATGATGCTGCCACCACCATGTGTCAGGATGGTGTTCTTTGGGTGATGGGATGTGTGGGGTTTGCGCCAGACATAGCGTTTTCTTTGATGGCCGAAAAGTTCAATTTTAGTCTCATCCGACCAGAGCACCTTCCTCCATACATTTTGGGAGTCTCCCACATGCCTTTTCGCAAACTCAAAACATGCCATTTTGTTTTTTGCTGAAAGTAAGGGCTTTCTTCTGGCCACTCTGCCATAAAGCCCAACTCTATAGAGCATTCAGCTTATTGTCGTCCTATGTACAGATACTCCAGTCTCTGCTGTGGAACTCTGCAGCTCCTCCAGGGTTACCTTAAGTCTCCATGCTGCCTCTCTGATTAATGCCCTCCTTGCCTGGTCTCTTGGTGGGCAGCCGTCTCTTGGCAGGTTAGATTGATAAAAATCTAAAGCCAATAAAAATACAATTTAGAAACTAATACACAAACAAAATGTTCTATTAGATACATGTCTATATTATTTCTTGGAAACCAAGAGTGGCAAAGAATGTTCCTTATAAAATAAGTCCTGGGGTTAACACTTTGGCAATGTATTGCAGTCAACAAGCACAATACAAATCCAAGCCAATTTACAACTAATTGCTCAATGTAACAAAATAGATAAAAAGTCAAGAGGGTGAATACTTTTGCAAGGCACTGTAATTAGAACAGAGGTCATACATATTAATATTAATCCAGTTTCATATTTTGTACCAGAGCTGTCTCAAGCGGGTAGAAACAGATATACACAACATATTTATCAATCCATTCTAATTTATACATATACATGCAAACGGGGAGTAACTATTTGTGATTGTTGGAAACCAATCTTGTGACGATGAGAAATAAATAGTTGTCTAATGACAGAGAGAGGGTTGGTGGTCTTTTGTTTTTTCCTGCTCTTCCTGGTCTTTTGGAATTTGCTGCTCTGCTATTTAACTCCACCCACAAGCATCGCTAGCTCCACCAGAAATCTTCTCTAAAATGAACTTAAAACCAGGCATACTTAACATACAGACAAACACCTCTTCCTCTTTTACCATTGTCCGTATCTTTCCTAAATAGGTTAAAACCATCCAAATAAACAGTCCAGTCATTAGAATTATTCCACCATGTTTCAGTAATGCCTATTAAATCTCAATTCTCATTAACTACTAATAATTCTAGCTTGCCCATTTTTCCTGGCAAGCTTCTGGCATTAGCAAGCATACACTTTATGTTGTTATGAGTTTGTAGTTTTGAAGTGCCTACCACTATACTTAAGTTAACAATACTTCCATATTGACTATACTAACCCTACCCCATTCTCCACCCCCATGACTAGTTAATTCATGCCTTACCCCCTCTACACTTTCTACCCTATTACTTCTCTCTAGGTCCTCCACCCCACCTCCAGCCTTTCTACAATCGTATCCCCTAGCACACAAGCTCTTTCATCATTAATGGAGGACATCTTTAAAATGTTTTCTCTTGTGAAAATGATTATTTAAATCCTTGAAACATTACAATAGTTGATCTATAACGGACAGTGGTAAAAGCAAAACTTACCATGGTAGGTATAAATTACAATGATTTAAAATGTAACATACTTATTCGTGATATTCACTGATCAGTATTGTTAAGCAGAGCAATATAAGTGACCTCTCATTTACAATATAATCTGTAATAATGAGAAATGTTTACTTGTTTGTGAGAACCAAATAAGAAAGAGTTTTTAAGTAAGCCTAAGTTCTTAACAATGGATATTAGTATTAGACCCCAGTACAGCTTGCCCTTTGACTATTTTGTTATTCCAATCTTCATGGATAGGAAAGCTAGAAATGGTATTGCATAGATCAGATTTGGCTGTCTGATCTATAGCCTCTGTTGGGTTTATATAACCCATATGTATCTTACATTCATATAATACAAAGGTACCCTGCATCATAGGATGAGAGCAATATATACTCATCAATATAAGACATTCACAGAAGTTATATTAGCAATGTATGTTCAAGTCCATTAAGGCATGCTCACTTACTAAATACATGGGGCCCTATTAAATTGCCAAAATCCCAATCACCAAAACCCATAATGTAGCCTACAAAAGTTACTTATATTTAATTGGCCTCCTCTAGCTACCCGCAATCTTTTTGCGAGCTACAGGCTGAAAATTCCTATGGGTTTTAAAAAATGGCACTTTGACCCATCTAAGCCTTTGATCTTTCAAGCCTGCAAATGTTACAATTGCTAAAATTGCAAATCAATATTTAATTGCAACAATCCCACAAGCCGGCAATTGCCATCAAAACCGTAAATGGGAATTATAGCAAAATATTCTACGAGTACTAGAGAGGACTCCCAAGGGGGTTAAACACCTGTATGTAACACTATAAAAGCAAATAAAAAACACAATACTGGACTTTAAAATATGGGGAAAGTGACGAAAGACATTAGATTTAAATGCACAACAGTCACAAGCTCGCAAATCTGCAATATTTTATTTTTTTTACATTTAATTTCCGTGTTATATCAATCTCTGGAATCAAGGAGTTAACACATATCAGGCCACCCACAACAGTTTCTTCATTAATTTTTATTGATTTTTACATCTCTGGATTGCAAGCCTGATCGCATATCGGACGTCTAAAGACTGATTGACGTTTAAACTCCCTGTTTTACTGATGTCATGATGATGGTCTCATTTACTATTGGCTGTTTCTAAATCGTAACTTACGGGCTTGCTTTAATTGATCATGTTCATGCCATGAAATGCTACTTACGGGTACATAGTTTACAATTTTAGACTTCGGGCGCTGTAATTGCAGGCTTGTTCAATTAAATTTTCAGTAACTGGAATTTAATAAGAACCATGTTCTCAGTGTCTATGGTGAATGCTACATTTACTGTATTCCATTTCCATGCTGTAATGTGCAAATACTGAGTGACTTTGGTTAAAATAATTTTAAAATGTGGGGGTGAATAAACCCCATGACATCCAAGAAACCCAATCTGTCATCCTCACTATGTAAAACTCAAGCACCCTCCATTACATCTCTAAAAAAATAATCAAATATTCCTCATGAAAATGATCAATATCTGTTTATAGCAATTGACCTGTTTTCCTTAGTTGAATTAATTAGCTGTTTAGATTTATTCTAACACCTTTTATTTTACTGTTATCTATATTTTTGATACAGGTCACCAGCAATTCAATGTAGATGATATCACATACAGTCAGGTCCATAAATATTGGGACATCGACATAATTCTAATCTTTTTGGCTCTATACACCACCACAATGGATTTGAAATGAAACGAACAAGATGTGCTTTAACTGCAGACTTTCAGCTTTAATTTGAAGGTATTTACATCCAAATCAGGTGAACGGTGTAGGAATTACAACAGTTTGTATATGTGCCTCCCACTTTTTAAGGGAACAAAAGTAATGGGACAGATTAACAGTCATAAAACAAACTTTCACTTTTTAATACTTGGTAGCAAATCCTTTGCAGTCAATAACAGCCTGAAGTCTGGAACGCATAGACATCACCAGACGCTGTGTTTCATCCCTGGTGATGCTCTGCCAGACCTCTATTGCAACTGTCTTCAGTTCCTGCTTGTTCTTGGGGCATTTTCCCTTCAGTTTTGTCTTCAGCAAGTGAAATGCATGCTCAATCGGATTCAGATCAGGTGATTGACTTGGCCATTGCATAACATTCCACTTCTTTCCCTTAAAAAACTCTTTGGTTGCTTTTGCAGTATGCTTCGGGTCATTGTCCATCTGCACTGTGAAGCGCCGTCCAATGAGTTCTGAAGCATTTGGCTGAATATGAGCAGATAATATTGCCCGAAACACTTCAGAATTCATCCTGCTGCTTTTGTCAGCAGTCACATCATCAATAAATACAAGAGAACCAGTTCCATTGGCAGCCATACATGCCCACGCCATGACACTACCACCACCATGCTTCACTGATGAAGTGGTATGCTTTGGATCATGAGCAGTTCCTTTCCGTCTCCATACTCTTCTCTTCCCATCACTCTGGTACAAGTTGATCTTAGTCTCATCTGTCCATAGGATGTTGTTCCAGAACTGTGAAGGCTTTTTTAGGTGTTGTTTGGAAAACTCTAATCTGGCCTTCCTGTTTTTGAGGCTCACCAATGGTTTACATCTTGTGGTGAACCCTCTGTATTTACTCTGGTGAAGTCTTCTCTTGATTGTTGACTTTGACACACATACACCTACCTCCTGGAGAGTGTTCTTGATCTGGCCAACTGTTGTGATGGCTGTTTGCCTCACCAGGGAAATAATTCTTCGGTCATCCACCACAGTTGTTTTCCGTGGTCTTCCGGGTCTTTTGGTGTTGCTGAGCTCACCGGTGCGTTCTTTCTTTTTAAGTATGTTCCAAACAGTTGATTTGGCCACACCTAATGTTTTTGCTATCTCTCTGATGGGTTTGTTTTGTTTTTTTCAGCCTATTGATGGCTTGCTTCACTGATAGTGACCGCTCTTTGGATCTCATATTGAGAGTTAACAGCAACAAATGCAAATAGCACACTTGAAATGAACACTGGAGCTTGTATCTGCTCTTTGTAAATGGGATAATGAGGGAATAACACACACTTTGCCATGGGACAGCTGAGCAGCCAATTGTCCCATTACTTTTGGTCCCTTAAAAAGTGGGAGGCACATATACAAACTGTTGTAATTCCTACACCGTTCACCTGATTTGGATGTAAATACCCTCAAATTAAAGCTGAAAGTCTGCAGTTAAAGCACATCTTGGTAGTTTCATTTCAAATCCATTGTGGTGGTGGTGTATAGAGCCAAAAAGTTTAGAATTGTGTTGATGTCCCAATATTTATGGACCTGACTGTATGTGAAGTGTGATGAGATACAGTACTTGCTATCACAAAAATACTGTAAATTATGCCTTATTATGTAATTTGTTTTATTGCTGAACATAAAGAAATATTTTCCAATGGCTTGATAAAAATCTAAAGCCAATAAAAATACAATTTAGAAACAAATATACAAACAAAATGTTCTATTAGATACATGTCTATAGTATTTCTTGGAAACCAAGGGCCTCATTCAAATGCGAGTTGGCCAATTGAATAGGGCTCTATATAAGCACATAGCATATTTATTTTACAGAAGTTTTTAGTTAGTGACTTCTATCCAAAAGCAAGGTCTTTACTAACTAAAAACTTCTTTAAAAAATGTATGCTATGTGCTTATTTAGAGTCCTATTCAATTAAATAAATCGCAATTGAATGAGGCCCCAAGAGTGGCAAAGAATGTGCCTTATAAAATAAGTCCTGGGGTTAACAGTTTGGCAATGTATTGGAGTCAACAAGCACAATACAAATCCAAGCCAATTTGCAACGAATTGCTCAACATGGCACGCAGTTTGTTTTCAATACAAACAAGTTAAATCAGGCACTTTGATAAACTTACTGCAAACACAAACCATACAATGTAACTACTGTAGTGTTCTCTTAGGCGTGGGCTCATTAAACAAGATTATAATTACTGGCAACAACGATTTGTTTTACTAAAACAAGGAAGTATACATTTACACATGGGCCAGGCAGATAAAGTGGTGATTACAGTGTTACATTAAGAAAACTGTGTATATTTACATTTTGTGGCAATAAACAATTCCCCTTTTTTACAAATGTAGATTGTATCACCTGGCGGTGGTCTGTTGTGATATTGGGAGTGATTGATTTCATGTGATTTTCCATCTTTTAATTTCTACCTCATGGATACTGAACATTCACAGCAGAGGATAAGCTAACTTCAGTTGCATATTTCTGCCAAGGTCAACAAGGCCCACCTAGGCCAATACATAAAAAATGGTAGTAGGTTAGCTTACGATGTGGGTGCTGTGCTATGGAATAGTGTGTACATATACACAGAAATAGGTTGTTATATCTTGGGATTTTTCTGGCCATAAGTGTAACTAACATTTTCTGCCACAGTATTGATGCCACATTTTCTGCCACAGTATACTGTCAATTCCCCGTCCGTGTGCAGGATTCCTTTCCGCACCTCACCACCTGTAGAAGACAGCAGAATTGTGGTAGCTTTTTATCAGATCAGGCATCCACAAACAGAGCATGGAAGTTCCTGCTTCTTTCGACTGGGGACCTCCAGTTCCTCCCTCAATTCATTGCTTGTCTTTCTCATCAGTTCCATCTGCATCAGGTCCAAGTTTCAGAAGGTGTAGATCGCACCACTGCCGCCAAGTGCATTCATGCACAAAGTTAATTTCCACATCTCACCAGGGGCAGGAGGCAGCATCCCAGCATCCAGAACCTCATTAAACAGTGGAGCCATTGAATAAAATGACTTGGTAAGGTAATTAAGATTTCTAGATCAAAAGACCAAGTTAACCTAATTACTCAGACCCGTGACATAATATGTGATTGGTCAGTAGACTGGTTGTTTACATCCCCCGTCCGGAAGCCATCAATGATAAACTTTCCAATGTAAACCATTGTGCCAGCTCCACTAAGGAACCCTTCGATCTGCCTTTGCAAATAATAATTTGATTATACTTCCATAGACCAGCTTACACAATATACCTTGAATTACTACAAAACTATTTATAAAATGTTACATACCAATATCAGACATGTTTAACATGCATATACTTACTATATCAAGTTGTTATAGGCAATATGTTGGCGCGTTATAAATAAACGATAATAATAGGCAAATATAATGCTCCCAGTATTACAATATAGGGAAATTATCACTTCTACAGTACAGTGAATATACCCAGAGCCGAACATGGTACCACCAGTACAATGAATGCCTTAGCCTAGGGGCCCAGTGCAAAGAGAATACTTCACACAGCCCTGACTTGCACATGGTAGTTTATGCATATTATTATTTATTATATACAAAATATATTTATATATTTATGCTAACTAATACAACAATAGTAGGAATCACTTATAAGCATCTAATAATTAGGGGCAATGATTACATATATAAAGAATATATGCAACCTAAAATCATGCTTAGCTTAGGAAAAAATAGCATAGCAAGAAAAAATAATAAACATAAACATTCTTTATTTATTTAGAATCATAAAAATAATACCTTTATGTAAAGCTTGTCTCTCTCCTGCTCTCCACCCTTCTCGTAAATCTTTACAATCCACTGCCTTCCTAAACATGTATTTTGCACACACATACATAACTAATGCTAATAATAATCATCATTATAACTTTTTTTTACTAAATCATCCAGTGTGTTCATAAAACTACTTGATAGAAAACTATTTATTCTTGCCTTGGTCCTTCACGGATGATTGATTGTCCTTTATAGATAATGTATACACCAGATGAGTAAAAACAGATATATTATACACACCTTAGATATATAAAGTTGTAATACCATGAGGAGACAATGGCACAACGTCATCTTGGTTGCATTTATTTCGAACACCAAGATTATAAACATGTAAATATCTTGTGATCTAGGCAACAACAAATCGTGTTTTTCTACTTAAAGATTGATTTGTTTGTCTGAGATAAAACTAAGAATTTGCTTAAGCAAGGAAATATGTAATGCCCTGATACTTATCACAAGCAATGACATGTCATGCCATAGACAAAGATCTGCATAGCGGTGGGTGTATTGTATAAGTGTATAAGGGGTGTGGTGCAAATAAGAACACCTTTAGACAAGCAGCCTTAGGCCTGTTCCACGAAGTTCATTCAGTGTTCAGGATAGACATTTTAATCCTTCTCCCTCAGGAGAACATTGGTTGATGATAAAGGCAAGTTCCAACAGAGATTTCAAAGCTACAGACTTAATCATTCAAATACTGCAAATAGTTATGAAATTAGAATGATTTAATATCCTAACATTTAAAAATGAAATGTTAGGGATGTATATTCTGAGTATCTAATACATAACATTTTAGAGAATAGATCTGTATGTCCACCTTGACTGCGTGCATAATTTAAAAAAAAAAAGAGATATCTACAGTATACAAAATGATTGTAATCTTCAAGATTGTCCAAAAAGTGAAAAATTAAAAAAAACAGACCTTGATAACATACATATTGGCTGCATTTCAAAAACATTATAACATCCTAAGGTGTTAAAAATTATATTAATTACCCTGTTTTTAAAAAAAAAACCTTAACATTAAAGCTATGAAATTCCAATTTTCCATATAGCGACCAATCCATTTGAAGTTACAAAATATTATACCTTCAAAATTCTACTTAAAATAGTGTAAACTGTATTGAATCTTATATTGAAAATAAAAAATACTAGAAAATAAAAAGATGCATTATTAAAATAAAAAAATATGCCTATGATAAATTAATTCGTTAATAAAAACAATAATCTCCATCAGGTGATGCGCTAGTTGTCAGTCTTGAGCCTTGGTAAGCAGACATATCCAATTTGACAAAATCTTGCTCTTGCTCAGTCCTCATCTTCTTGGCCTTCATGAAATGCCTGCTAATCTATAGACTGAAGACCCTGCTTCTCATCTTCAGAGCCATATAAAAGGCCCATCGAATACATAGCCAATAAAAGGTAAAAATAATAAGCTAACGGAGCTCCTCCTATAAGAAGATCATGCAAAGCATTTTATAGGCTTTCTAGGCTTTTGATTGAATGAAACAGCTGTCAATCAAATTGCAGCCAATCTGATTGATTAAATTAACCTATCAAAGAAGACTACAATCCCCAACTCTGATTGTATGATTAGCAACAAATCAGATTTCAGTATACTCATGGTGTTACTTTTTTCTTTGATTGGCTATCGGTCACCCAGTGTGCGAAGGGAACATGCTCCCTTTATTCCAACAAGCAGTCCATCGGGGTCCAGAATAGGCCCCACCCCACAGCACAAGGTGGTAGAGGGAAATAGGGGCCTACAGCCTTATTAAATAGTGATTCTGCAAATTTAAAAGGGCTCTATATAAGCACAGAGCATATTTTTTTACAGAAGTTTTTAGTTAGTGAAGACCTTGCTTTTGGACAGAAGTTCACTAACTAAAAACGTCTGTAAAATAAATATGCTATGTGCTTAAATAGAGCCCTTTTCAATTTGCTGAATCGCAATTTAATAAGGCTGCTGGTGTAGGGGGACTCAAACTTATATTTTATACTGGGTGAGGAGGAGGCATAGGAGTAGGGGTCAATCCTGACATGATCAATGCAGGGAAGGGTACAAATCATATATATATGTGTCGTAATTGAGAGTGTTGGCAACGCAATATTAAAAAATACAGGCAAAGACGCTCACTGCAAGGCCCGAAAGTTATGGGCTAGGTGGGGGCTGTAAGAAGCGCCAAAGGCGCACATCGCGAGGCAAGCAAGACTTTGACAAAGGCGCTCATTGCCAGGCCCACGATGAGCAGCGAAGGCTATAGGCACTTGGCGCTCATCGCGAGGCCCGTAATATGGGGCCGTAGGCCTTTGGCGCTCATCGCGAGGCCCGAACGACTTAGAAAAAGGCTTGTAATGAACGCCAAAGGTGCTCATTGCGAGGCCCATGATGAGCGCTCATGGCAAGGCCCGCACAACTGAAAAAGGCAAGACTTCAATTAATAAAAAAATTAACTTACAACCTCACACAAAGCACAGGGGGAGAGGCAGGGAGCCTGTAAATTTGAAGCTGTCATTTAAAAAAAAAGGCTCACAATGAGGCTCAAGCTCGTAGGACTTAGGCGCTCATCACGAGGCACGCAGAGTATTTAAAGGGAGAGGGGGGAGAGGGGGGAAAGAGACACAGGGGTGAAAGAGGGGGAAGAGACACAGTGGAGGGAAATAAGGGGGAGGGAACACAGGGCAGGGAGATGGGGCAAAGAGACAGCGGTAGGGAGAGAGAAGGAAACAGACACATGGAAGGGAGAGGGGGAAACAGACACAGGGATCATAGATTGGGAAGAGGCTCGCAATGAGCGATGAAGGCGCTCCTTGCTCGACCTTGCTCAGAGTGAGCGCCGACATTTACGGGCTGGAGGCTCGCAATCAGTGCCAAAGGTGTTCATTGCAAGGCATAAAAGTGGCGGTTTGGCCGAGGCCTGCAATGAAGACTGAAGGCCTGTAAAGTAGACAGTGGGAGAGGCTCTTGAGTTAGAGTGGGGGAGCCTCACATTGTGTGGCAAACAGTATTGCTAGCCTTCAAATTTTATCGCCATCATTTTTGACGGGCAAGTCGATAGTACAATAATAATTATGGCTTTGTAACCACTTCAGCGAATTTTACACACACATATATATACACACACACACCTTCATAATTATATATATATATATATATATATATATATATATATATATATATATACAGTCAGGTCCATAAATATTGGGACATCGACACAATTCTAAACTTTTTGGCTCTATACACCACCACAATGGATTTGAAATGAAACTAACAACATGTGCTTTAAATGCAGACTTTCAGCTTTAATTTGAGGGTATTTACATCCAAATCAGGTGAACGGTGTAGGAATTACAACAGTTTGTATATGTGCCTCCCACTTTTTAAGGGACCAAAAGTAATGGGACAATTGGCTGCTCAGCTGTTCCATGGCCAGGTGTGTGTTATTCCCTCCTTATCCCATTTACAAAGAGCAGATACAAGCTCCAGTGTTCATTTCAAGTGTGCTATTTGCATTTGTTGCTGTTAACTCTCAATATGAGATCCAAAGAGCTGTCACTATCATAAAAGCAAGCCATATTAGGCTGAAAAAACAAAACAAACCCATCAGAGAGATAGCAAAAACATTAGGTGTGGCCAAATCAACTGTTTGGAACATACTTAAAAAGAAAGAACGCACCGGTGAGCTCAGCAACACCAAAAGACCCGGAAGACCACGGAAAACAACTGTGGTGGATGACCGAAGAATTATTTCCCTGGTGAAGAAAACTTCCTTCACAACAGTTGGCCAGATCAAGAACACTCTCCAGGAGGTAGGTGTATGTGTGTCAAAGTCAACAATCAAGAGAAGACTTCACCAGAGTAAATACAGAGGGTTCACCACAAGATGTAAACCATTGGTGAGCCTCAAAAACAGGAAGGCCAGATTAGAGATTTCCAAACAACACCTAAAAAAGCTTTCACAGTTCTGGAACAACATCCTATGGACAGATGAGACTAAGATCAACTTGTACCAGAGTGATGGGAAGAGAAGAGTATGGAGACGGAAAGGAACTGCTCATGATCCAAAGCATACCACCTCATCAGTGAAGCATGGTGGTGGTAGTGTCATGGCGTGGGCATGTATGGCTGCCAATGGAACTGGTTCTCTTGTATTTAAGTGTTTCGGGCAATATTATCTGCTCATATTCAGCCAAATGCTTCAGAACTCATTGGACGGCGCTTCACAGTGCAGATGGACAATGACCCGAAGCATACTGCAAAAGCAACCAAAGAGTTTTTTAAGGGAAAGAAGTGGAATGTTATGCAATGGCCATGTCAATCACCTGACCCGAATCCGATTGAGCATGCATTTCACTTGCTGAAGACAAAACTGAAGGGAAAATGCCCCAAGAACAAGCAGGAACTGAAGACAGTTGCAATAGAGGTCTGGCAGAGCATCACCAGGGATGAAACACAGCGTCTGGTGATGTCTATGCGTTCCAGACTTCAGGCTGTAATTGACTGCAAAGGATTGTACCACAAGTTTGTTTTATGACTGTTAATCTGTCCCATTACTTTTGGTCCCTTAAAAAGTGGGAGGCACATATACAAACTGTTGTAATTCCTACACCGTTCACCTGATTTGGATGTAAATACCCTCAAATTAAAGCTGAAAGTCTGCAGTTAAAGCACATCTTGTTCGTTTCATTTCAAATCCATTGTGGTGGTGTATAGAGCCAAAAAGATTAGAATTATGTCGATGTCCCAATATTTATGGACCTGACTGTACATAGTAGACCAACGGGGTTGGTAGATGCCTGATAAATGTAGTTTCTGGTTGCTTGAGAGTTACATATAAAAGAGGCCTAGATTAGCTGAACATGGGATGCTCTACTAAGTATATATGTCAGTAAGGGCTGTTCTAGCAGCTGCAGCTTTCACTCCTCACTTACACACAAGTACCTTCGGCTGGAGGATGCTGTGCACTGGCTCATAGCATAATAAATACATTTTTACAGTGCCTTGCAAAAGTATTCACCCCCCTCTGCATTTTTCGTGTTTTGTTGCTTCACAACCTGGAATTAACATGGATTGTTTGAGGATTTGCATCATTTAATTTACACAACATGCCCACAACTTTGAAGATGTTTTTTTTTTTTTTTTCATTGTGAAGAAAACAACAAATAGGACAAAATAACAGAAAAAGGCAATGTGCATAACTATTCACCCCCCTAAAGTCAATACTTTGTAGAGCCACCTTTTGTGGCAATCACAGCTCCAAGTCACTTTGGATAAGTTTCTATGAGCTTGCCACATCTTACCACTGGGATTTTTGCCCATTCCTCCTTGCAAAACTACTCCAGCTCCTTCAAGTTGGATGGTTTGCGCTTGTGAATAGCAATCTTTAAGTCTGACCAAATATTTTCTAGTAAATTGAGGTCTGGGCTAGGCAATTCCAACACATGTACATGTTTCCCCTTAAACCACTCAAGTGTTGCTTTAGTAGTGTGTTTGGGGTCATTCTTCTGCTGGAAGGTGAACCTCCATCCTAGCCTCAAATCACACACAGAGTGGTACAGGTTTAGCTCAAGAATATCCCTGTATTTAGCGCCATCCATCTTTCCCTCAACTCTGACCAGTTTCCCAGTTCCGGTTGCTGAAAATGAGCACCTTCCTCCATACATTTTGGGAGTCTCCCACATGCCTTTTCACAAACTCGAAACGTGCCATTTTGTTTTTTCCTGAAAGTAATGGCTTTCTTCTGGCCACTCTGCCATAATGCCCAACTCTATGGAGCGTTATGAAGTCGTCCTATGTTCAGATACTCCAGTCTCTGCTTTGGAACTCTGCAGCTCCTCCAGGGTTACCTTAGGTCTATGTGCTGCCTCTCTGATTAATGCCCTCCTTGCCCGATCCATGAGTTTTAGTGGGCGGGCGTCTCTTGGCAGGTTTGCTGTTGTGCCATGTTCTTTCCATTTGGTTATGATAGATTTGATGGTGCTCCTGGGGATCATCAAAGATTTGGATATTTTTTTTATAACCTAACCATGACTTGTACTTATCAACAACATTGTCCCTTACTTGTTTGGAGAGTTCCTTGGTCTTCATGGCAGTGTTTGGTTAGTGGTGCCTCCTGCTTGAGTGTTGCAGCCTCTGGGACCTTTCAAAAAAGGTGTGTATATGTAATGACAGAATATGTGATACTTAGATTGCACGCATGTGGACATCATTTCACTAATTATGTGACTTCTGAAGGTAATTGGTTTCACCAGAGCTTTTTATGGGCTTCATAACAAAGGGGGTGAATACATACCCACATGCTAATTTTCTGTTTTCTATTTCTAAAAAATAGTTTTATGTATATATTTTTTTCATTTCACTTTACCAACTTAGACTATTGTATTCTGATACAGCACATCAAATTCAGATTAACAAAACATTGAATTTAAGACTGTAATGTAACAAAATAGGTAAAAACCCAAGGGGGATGAATACTTTTGCAAGGCATTGTAAATCTCCCTCTGCATTCATGACCTTCTCCCACCCATGGAAACAGAATCATAATAAAGTCTTTTATTATTTTAAATTTTCTAAAAACATTTGTCCATTATCACGTGTACTTCTGGATATATTTCTAAAAATATTTTGCCCATTATCAGTTCTAGCTTTTAAAATACTAAGTTGTAGGTGTTGATAAAATAAATGGAATCGTACATTATTTTTCAACGCTCTAAAGGCCATATAAAAAAAAAATCAGAACATGCACGCAATGTTTCAGGCTACGAAAAAGCCTGCTTAAAGAATGTTTTAAATTTTTCTGACATGTCTGAACTGTTTTTGCAGAGATCTCTATTCGTCATATTATTTTCGTCAAACACATTTCTTATTCTGGTAGAAAAAATGAAAAACAAAGCAATTGTAACTTACAGTAGCCCGTAATGGGGGACGTAAATAATTTTGCTATTAAATTGGCGTCTTTTTGCAGGCTACAAACAGGTTACGGGTTATGGCCTTGAAATCTCTGCGGTTGTTAAAACCGGAACTTACAGACCATCAAAGCCTTTGATCTTTCACGTCTGCAAGAGCTATGAGCGCTAAAATTGCAAATCACTATTCAACTGCTACAATTCCCCAAGCCCGCAAATGTTTTCACACCCGTAAACGGCAAATGTAGGAGAAAATCCTACGAGTACCACAAAGGATTCGCAAGGGTGTTTAACCCCTGTCTGTAGCACTGTAAATGCAAATAAAAAATCAATACTGCACTGTAAATGACGGGGAAAGCTATCAAAGACATTAGAATTAATTGTACAACAGTCTCAAGCTCGCAAAACCACAATAAAAATTAAAAAAAATGTATGTTTCATTTCTGGGTTATATTAATCTTGGGAATCAATGAGGGGACTAAAACAGTATCGCCATAAATTTTTATTATTTTGTACATTGCCGAATTGCGAGTCTGATCGCATATGGAGCCTCTAAACGCTAATAGATTGACATGTAACTTCCATGTTTTGATGACGGTCTCATTTTCTATTGGCTGTTTTTAAATGGGTAGTTACGGCCTTGTTTAATTGATCATGGTCCCGCCCTGAAAAGCTACAAACGATTGCGTGGTTTATCGTTTTTGCTTTCGGCCCATAACTTGTGGACTTGTTCAATTGAATAGCACTGGATTTTTAGCAGACCACAAACACGCAGCAGACCCTCAGACATACAGCCTGTATACTGCGAGGTGCGGCCTTCAAATGTAATGAGGCTCAAACATATTATTACTTGATTTTCATTACTGATTATTACAAAATTTAAGTGTAACCATCTATTTTACTATAATTAACAGGTACTGTTAGTACTGCTATTATAGTTTAGTAAGAAAAGGACAGTTCTTTGATAAGAGCTTCCAGGAGAAACAGGGTGACTTAAAATGAGCAACAGGAGTTAGAGGGAAAGTTTATAAAGAACAACAAGAGGTGTTAAATGAGTTATATGGTGAGGTTATTTGGGGCAATAGGAGTAGTGATTGTGAGAGGTTTCAAGTGTTATTATTATCGCACCAACATATTCTGTAGCGCTAGTGTTACAGGGTGAAGTTATATGCAACTACTGGAATTTTAGGAAGATGTTATATGGAGATCTAGAATTAAAGGAGAGGCTATAGGGAGAGTAATGGTATAAGTTATACGCAGAAGTAATATGGCGCAGTCTTGAGTGCAATGGGTAGTTAAAGCTATATCTATACTTCTATGTTCAAATGATCCTAAGGTTCACTTACCATCTTATATTATCTGATCTCTTGTGTAATACAGAGTACATTATAGAGATTGTTCCTGGTACCTGAGACCTAATATCAGACTCAGGCTGATAAGAAGGACTTGTAAAAGAAAACGTATAAGGTAAGACTTTTGACCTTAAAATACATAGCTTAGCGGACAGAAGGGTGAAGGAAGGTTTGATAGAAACCTTCAAATATATCAACTGATTTAATACAGTTTAGGAATATCTTCCAGAAAAAGAGGAATGCAAGAACAAGAACAAGAGGTCATGATTTGAAGTGGAAGGTGGAAGATGTATGGCTTTTATTCAAAAGTACTAATTTACAGAGAAGGTAGTAAATAAGAAGAATATGCTTCCAGTGGACATTGTAAGGTGAAACACAGTAAAGTAATTCAAGCATTAGTGTATTCATTTAAACTGTTTAGGTAGAATAGTTTTTTTTGTCGTTCAGTAACGTCCGACTCTTTGTGACCCTATGTACAGCAGCACTCCAGGTACATCTCTCAGTCACTGCCCCTCTGAACTCCATTGCTTCAGTGACCTCATCTATCCATTTCAGATTCCTTCTTCTTGTGCCTTCAATATTTCCCAGCATCAGAGTCTTCTCTAGGGAATCCTGACATCTCATGATACGGCCAATATATTTGAGCTTCAGCCTCATGATCATACCTTCTAGTGAACAGTTTGTCTTGATTCATGAAGTATTGACTTATTGGATCTTCTTGCAGTCCAAGGGACTCT
Organism: Discoglossus pictus; assembly: GCA_027410445.1. NCBI lineage: Eukaryota > Metazoa > Chordata > Amphibia > Anura > Alytidae > Discoglossus > Discoglossus pictus. The sequence continues at coordinate 224,383,412 of CM050164.1, read as the reverse complement.
AAGCAGGTTTCACAACACCAAAATGTAAAGACATCCATTCTACAGCGCAATTCTACCAGCTCTCCCATAGTATGTTACTCCTGGGAATACCATAGTTCTAACTATGCAGACCTTTGTTGATAGTTTAATATCTTTACTTATTACTAGCTTATCCAAGCTTGCCATAGCTTTCCTCCCCAGAAGCAAACGTCTTTTAATTTCATGGCTACAGTCACCATCTGAAGACATCTTTTATCCCAGGAAAATAAAATCTGTCACTGCCTCCACTTCATCCCCATCTATTTGACAGGAACTCATATTGCCGTTTGCCAAGAACTTCATCTTTGTAACGTTGAGCAGAAGGCCAACTTTTGCACTCCCTTCTTTTACCCTCATCAATAAATCCTTTAGTTCCTCCTCACTTTCAGCCATCAAAGTAGTATCATCGACATATCTTAGGTTGTTGATATTTATTCCAGCAATATTGATTTTGCTTTGGATTCATCCAGCCCGGCCTTACGCATGAGGTACTCTGCATATAAGTTGAATAGATAAGGTGACAATATACAACCTTTTTGCACACCTTTTCCGTTCTTGAACAATTCTGTTGTCCCATGTTTGGTTCTGACCGTGGCTTCTTGGTCCACATCCTGATTCTACAGAAGGCATTTTTTTTAGATCCACACAGTCAAAGGCTTTAGAATAGTCTACTAAGCAGTAGTAAATGCTTTTCTGGAACTCTCTTAATTTTTCTATTATCCATCGGACATTGGGAATTTGATCTCTTGTGCCTAGTGATGTTGCAAACATCAAATTTCCGGTTTCGCGAACAGCGGACGCGAACTTCCATCAAATGTTCGCGAACGGGCGAACCGCCATAGACTTCAATGGGAAGGCGAATTTCAAAACCCACAGGGACTCTTTCTGGCCACAATAGTGATGGGAAAGTTGTTTCAAGGGGACTAACACCTGGACTGTGGCATGCCGGAGGGGGATCCATGGCAAAACTCCCACAGAAAATTACATAGTTGATGCAGAGTCTGGTTTTAAGCCATAAAGGGCATAAATCACCTAACATTCCTAAATTGTTTGGAATAACATGCTTTAAAACATCAGGTATGATGTTGTATCGATCAGGTAGTGTAAGGGTTACACCCGCTTCACAGTAACAGACCAATTTCCCCGTTTAATGCACCGCAAACAGTCCCTTTGCACAACCGCAAACTCCCCATTTGCACAAGGTTGGATATCAAGCTAGCCATGTCCCGTTCCTTGTCCTCACTGATGTCATTGAAGGTCTCTTCCTCCACCCAGCCACCAAGGGTCCCCGAAAGGTGACAACAAGCCCCCTGGGATGCCTGCTGTGTTTGGTCTTCCACCTCCTCAAAGCCACCTTCCTCCTCTGACTCCTCTTCTTCAGACTCCTCTCTCTGCGTTGCCTCTGTCTGCGTTATTATAAGGTGTGTACTGTTAAGTAGTACTATTCCTATCGGTTTAATCCCTGTTACGTCCACTATTAGGGGACGTGTATATGGCATTGATTTTTGGAACAAGGAGATGGAAAAAGATGCTTGGTCGGACCTCCTACTTCGAATTTGGGGCCCTGCACGTGCAATGTAATGTGCCTCCAGATAGGAGTGGTGTATTAAGTTGTACTATTTATTCCTATCAGTTTGATACCTGTTACGTCACCTATCAGGGGACGTGTATATGGCATGGATTTTTGGAAGCGGGAGATGGAAAAAGATGCTTGGTCGGTCCTCCCACTTCAAATTTGGGGCACTGCGCGTGCAATCTAAGGTGCCACCAGATATGAGTGTCACTGTGCACTGGCAAAAGTTGGCAGAGTAGGCGTTGTAGGCCTCACACACACGCCTGTAGGCAGGCAACTGATATTCAATCGATTACAGTCAAAAAAGTGTTGTTTTATGTCACTGTACACTACGGTTGCACCAGATATGACGTATCACTGTGCACTGGCAAAAGTTGGCAGAGTAGATGCAATAGGCTTCACACACATGCCTGTAGGCAGGCAATTGCTATTCAATCTATTACAGTCAAAAAAGTGTTGTTTTATTTCACTGAGCACAATATAAGCTGTTAGGTGTTAGCCTGTCAGACACACACGCTGGCAGGCAGGCATATGCACTTAGATTACACAGAAAAAAATTATAAAATAAATAAATGATGTTCTAGCCCTAAAAATGGCTTTTTGGGTTGCTGTCCTTGCAGCAGATATCAGATGAGTCCTTCAGGTCTGTAGTGGAAGCTAAATACACAGCCTGGCTATCTATTTCCCTATTAAATCTCCAGCAGCTACACTATCTGTCCTCTCACAACGAATGCAGCTTCAGAATGATTCTAAAATGTATGCTGTCCTTCAGATGGAAGGCCCTGGAAGGGAGTGTATACTGCTGATTGGCTGGAATGTGTCTGCTGACTGTGAGGTGCAGGGTCAAAGTTTCCTCAATGATAAAGAATAGGGGGCGAACCCAAAAGCAGTTGTGTTCGCCGTCCGATGCGAGCGCGAACATGCCAAAATCGTTGCGAATAGTCCGCGGGGGAACTGTCCGCGAAATCTCTACTTGTGCCTCTTCCTATGTGTAACCCGCTTGCACATCGGGTAGTTCCTGGTACATATATTGTTGAAGTTGAGCTTGTGGGATCTTAAGCATTACCTTGCTAGCATAGGAAATTAATGCAATTGTTCGTAATTGGAGCACTGATTGGCGCTGCCTCTTTTTGAGATTGGGATGCAGACTGTCCTTTTCCAGTTTATTGGCCATTGTTGAGTTTTCCAAATTTGTTGGCATAAGGCAAGCAACACTTTCATAGCATCATCTTGTAGAATTTTGAATAGTTCAATTGGGATTCCATCACCTCCTGCAGCCTTGCCATCAGCAAGACATCCTAGGGCCCATTTCACTTCGCTCTCCAAGATGTCTGGCTCCAGCTCATTGGATAAACTATTGAGGTCATCACTGCTGTTAAGATCCTTCTTGTTTAGATCTTCAGTGTATTCCTGCCACCTCTTCTTTGTCTGATCTTCTTCTGTTAAGTCCCTACTATTTATGTATTTTATCACACCCACTTTGGCATGAAATGTACCTTTGAGATCCTCAATTATCTTGAATAGATGTCTTGACTCATTATGTTATCTTCTTCAATCTCTTCACATCACTCATTGTAGAATGTCTCCTTGTCTATTCTTGCTATCCTCTGGAATTCTGCATTCAGTTGGACAAATATTTTCCTATCTCCACTATCTTTTGCTTTCCTTCTTTCCTTGGCTATTTTCAAAACATAATCAGCCAGTTTGCCTTCTTAGTTTTCTTTCTTTTAGGGATATTCTTTCTTGCTTTTTCCTGGATAATGTTGCACATTTCTGCCCAAAGTTCTTCAGGCATTCTATCTTCAATGTCTAGTCCCTTGAATCTATTATTTACTTCCACTGCATATTCAGAAGGAATATTATTTATTTTGTATCTGCTTTGTCTGATGATTTCTCCTTTTTTCTTCAAATTAATTATGAACTTTGCAACAAGTATCTCATGGTCTGACCCGCAGTCAGCTCCAGGTCTTGTTTTTGCTGGTTGTATAGAGCTCCTCTATTTTTGGCTGCAAAGTCTAGAGTTAGTCTGATTTTTATATTGTCCATCTGGTGATGTCCATGTGTAGAGTCCTCTCTGAGGCTGTTCTCAGAGGATGTTTGCTACGACTAGAGAATTATCTTGACAGAATTATACTAATCTTTGTACACCAAGGCCAAACTTGTCAGTTATTCCAGGTGTCATTTGGTTCCCTACTTTAGCATTCCAATCTCCTATAATGATAGTAACTATGATGTTAAACGGCTTGCCTTGAATTTGAATTTAAATCATTCTGTCATTTATTGGATTGTAACCGAGCACTGCTTTGGCCACCCTTTGATTGACTATGAGGGCTACTCCATTTCTTCTGCGGGATTCTTTACCACAGTAGAAGATCTGCCGGTTGTCTGATGTGACTTGTCCGATTCCAGTCCATTTACCAGGATATCAATGTTTAACCTTGTCATCTAATTTTTGACCCTGTCTAGTTTGCCTTTGTTCATAGTTCTAACATTTGTGTTCCAATGTTGAATTCTTCTTTGCAGCATCGGACTTTCCTTTCCCCTCCAGATACATCTGCAACTGGGTGTCCTTTCAGCTTTTGCCCAATCACTTCATTAGATCTGGTGCTACTCGTACTCGCCCTCTGCCTTTCATCTGTAATTTGGTAGGCACCTTCTTACCCAAGGGACTCATCTTTCATTATCTCTCTAGTTGTGCCTGTCCATAAATTTATCTTAGCAACGTTACTGGAGTAGGTTGCAGATAGAACAGTACTTAGTTCAAATAGGTAACATGGATCACCAATAACATAGTTGTTCAGTATTACTACATCGATCTAATCCTTTATAAAATCTGTATAAGGAAATAAGATTTTTCCCATCCAATGAAGAACAAAAGAGTTTACAAAGAAATATTGAACAGGAGCTACAAGAATAGTTTACATGAAGTAATAGGAGTTCCATGGAGATGTGATGTGAAGAAGAGTTATAGAGAGATTTTATATGAATAGGATTAATGAAGGATTCAAACATGACACACAGATCTTTCCAAACCACAAATAGATTTTTCTGCAGTAAATACCTATCTATAACAACTAGATTGTTGCTTTCTATGCGTCTGGCATGGGTACACCCCATGCTCTAATCCAATGTCAATAAAACATGTGAGGGCAGAAAGCTAGATGAGCCGTTGCGGATTCTAATTACGGAATTTCTTTCCAAACAACTCCTGCTCTACAAACATCTTCAAGCCTCTACACAAAGCAATGAAAAGTCTATACTTGCAGGTGCCTGAATGACCCTTAACAAACTAAAAACACATAGTCTCTGTTTTTCTGTAGTGAGCACACTACACACTCATTATTATTATTATTATTAATATCATTTATTTAAAAGCGCATATTCTGTAGCACTAAGTAAATAGGATACAGGGAATATATAAGACAAACATGACAAATGTTATATACTGGTACAGAAAGTATAGAGGGCCTCACAAGTGATTACAATCTAGGCAGGTTAAGAGTATAGAGACAAAGGGGAGGAGATTGCTTCTTGATTGTCCAGTCTAGCAGCAGCATCCATGCACAGGAGGTGTTCACCATCTTGTTCGAATTACTGGGAACAAGTTGGTGGCTTCTTTAAATAGATCTTTTTCAATTAGTGTTTTAAACTGTCAGAATAGGTGAGAGTCTGAAAGAGCGGAGTAGAATATTCCACATGGTGGGGGCTGCATAAGAAAAGTCTTGGAGAAGAGGGTGTGAGGAGGTGTTAACAGGTATATCAAGGTCAGCCTTTGTGACCAATCTGTAACCATAAGTACTGTATAAAAAGTTTAAGCATAGTCAGGTAACAATCACATGTTAAGAGCAAAAATTGTGAGAGTTTCTCAATGAAAAAGAAGATATATAACTCTATCTACAGGTTTTGTAAAACAAAACAAAAAAAAAACTTTTCCTTGTGCTTTTTTGAGAGGTTCTTTGGTGAGACTACTAACACTGGAATCTTTCTAGGGAGTAATTTTCCTGTATTAGTTTTGCACTTCATCTTCAGTTCAAGGTCACAGTCCAACAACTCACTGAAAATATATTTGGGACTGAGACATGTGGTGTGTAATAAGCTTGATATACTGTTTTCAGATAAGGCTGTCTGAGATCAGCCACTAGGGTGAATTATTTGATATGTTCAATGACACCATAAAATTACCTGTATATCTGGTAAAGGTGGAGAACACTGGTCCCATAATTTTAGGTGTTCATCCATATATGCAAGCCTATGATGGTATAGCATGCTATATGAGACTAGTGCAAAGTGTAATGTAAATATTTGGTATTTGTGTAATGACTGATGACTCCCACCAAATAGGTCACTGAGAGATAATGTGGGCGAGGTAATGGTGGATCTGTAAGTATATTAAAAATGTGAACATGGTAAGTAAAATTTAAATTGAAGGTTGCTAAATTGTTTGATTGCTTTATCCTCAAAGTTGCAGCATTGACCAAGGGTTGTGAGTTTTGTTCCCAAATATAGAAGGGTGTGGCCCATTCTACTATAGGAAGTTGGGTATAGCAATAGTAATTGGTAAAGGTTTAGCCACTATAATGTCTGGTAGTCTGGTAATGATGCACACATAAGAGATAGATGTGAGGTTTGAGTTGCCATGTTCTGTTCTAATATATTGTTAGGTGTGGATCTAATCCATTTTAAGGTAAACCTAATACAGCCCAATTATACCAATTTGCATTGGGTATGTTAAGCCCACCCTTTTTTACTAATCCTCGTATAAGCATCTACCTGACCATAAAAAATTCCTGAATCCTGCATGGATCCTGTATGGCGAGTTATGACAACACGAAAAACAGTGTGTGAACTGGGTATCTTGAAGATACTGGCTCTACTCATCAGCGAGTAGATTTTTCTATTCATTCCATAAAGTCAAAATTAAAATGGTAAAGTTTACTGGTGTCTGTAAAGTAAAATGGTAAAGTTTACTGGCGCTGTGGAATATGTTGGCGCCTTATAAATAAAGGATAATTATAGTCTGTGGGTATCAACAGCACTAAGTATTTGATGGATTTTCAGAGTTTTGAAAAGGGTATGGTATGGTATCTTGATCTTGGTATAACTAGAGGATCTCCTTTGTAGCAGGGAGATTGGTTGATATGAGTCAGGGGGTTGTGGGTTGCTATCGTTCTTGTATATGACAAAGGTATGAGCTTTAGAGAAATAGGGTGATGTGCAATTGTTACTACCATAGGTAGTGATTGAATAGAGCAAGTAGAAAGGTTTACCACTTATGTTTCTATGCTTTATAGTTTATGTAAACAGGTTCACATTGCTATCCTTGTTTAGATTCTAGCAAATATCAACACAAATGTAACACTCTCAGTAGAGAAGGGGTTAAATGGTCAATACACCAATCCTATATTCATCACGTCCTCCAGTGACTAGAATTTATATCCCAAAGGTCAAAATATAACAAAATATCAAAATTACTTTCTTGCTAGCCTTCTACCCAAATCATTCACTGCTTTAATAATTACGGCATTCATGATCAAGCAGCTTTAGAAGTACCAGTTCTTCCAGATCATCTCTGCTCACATGCTACTCATAAACCAATCATGTATGCCATGTTCTATCTTTCAATATACTATAGAACTGTTATTAGACTCACTGTGTTTTTATCACATCCAGTACAACAATGCTGATATACATGATGCAAGCTGCTTTCTCAAAGGCAAATCTGGGCCAGGGGTCTTATTTTGAGGAAGGTGATGCAGAGCTCTAAGTATTTTAATGTTTATAGATAGGGGTATTTAGCATCTCAAGCTTAATTCAGGCTGTACGGTGGAGTTTAACCTGATTCCAAAAGGCTTGCTTATTAAAGATGTTAGGTGGATTACTTGGACATAAACATATACAATTGTACAAAGAGCACTGCTATGTCTTGGGATTTGTGAAGTCTGGTTGTGGAACCTTTCTTTATGGAGGAAACGTGTTGGATTCCCTCTGTAGTGAGACTAGCCAGCATATTGCCTATCTTGTTGCCATATTATACATTTTTGCTGGATAATAATCAAGGGAAATGTGCACTTGGTTGAGTAGAATGGTTTCTAAAGCTCAATTTGGCTTCATACTACTTTAATTAATTTTTAATTGTGGGCTGGGTAATCTGTGTAAGCTTTAGCTTTCATGATGGTATCCCAGTCTGTACCATGTTGGCATCATAGCAGATCTTGAGTGGGGGAAATCTCAAGATTAGTAGTCTGGTACTTCTGATATTAAATAAGAGAATAAGTCAACTTTCTGGAGCACATAACCAGTACATTTTCAGTGGTGTCCAGTGGAGTATTGTAGAGACAGGCAAATGTCTAAACTGACTGGTGTATGGTCTGAGACTAGTTGAACAAAGATCTTAGCTGAAGTAAATGTTTGAAAAAGTTTCTGTGATATTAAAATGCAAAATAGTTTAAACTGAGCGACAATTATTCTTGGGTGATATTAATGTATTCCCAATTATAACCTTATTACCTTCCGAGTGCACAAAAGTGTATCTATTAGTTTCAGAAAACAATGGGTCCCATCATTTGGGCCACATATAATGCAGAGTAGTAGCTTTTTGGTGTTTACGATAACTAACAATATGATAAACAAAGTTTAAAGGTTTGCATGTGAGGCATCTGTTGTGTAAATTAGTCATTTTCTGAAGAGGATTGCAACTCCCTTTGGCTTTTAAGTCTCCTACCCCTGTGTTTAGTCTCCTGAATATATTCAATATTGGATATCTATTTAAGGTGTGCCAGTATAGCTGTTCTTTTTACAGGGGAGTGGATGCCACTTACATTCCATTTAAGTAGAGCTCAGGGGGGCTGGGTTAGGTGCGGAGCTTGAGGAGAGTTTTTAGTGATTGTAAAAATCAGATCTGCTTCTGAGTCTGTGTGTATGTGTGTGGGGTGTGAGTGTAGTAGTAGGCTTACTGTTGTTGTCTGCTGTGTCGCCTCTGTGGAAGACCATAACAGTGAAAAGGCCTAAATGTGGGTTGAAGAGGTAAGAGCCAGAGAAGGCACACCTACCTAGAAAAGAAAAAATGAATTCACATTGTTAGACTCATCATTTACAATGATAGCCATAGTAGGGTCCATTGGGTAGCATTTGCAACTTGGAAGATTTAAGATATGTAACATATCTTTCTTTTTTTCTTGCATATGTTTTATAGTCATTGTGTACTATTGGAAATAACTGTTACATTTGCCCTATGTAGGGGCTATTATAGATATCACTTTTATATATATTATAGATATTGTGCACTTTTCTAGTTTTCTAATACAAAAAAAAGATATGTAACAGAGAAAAGATAGGGCTTTAAAGTCTGTACAGTTTGTATTGTCATGTCTCATGATAAGCTTTGAGCACTAGTCTCACTGTCTGGTCCTGTATCTTATTGCTGTTTGGCAGGGCAAGATCCGTGGAATCAGAAAAGGTGCTGAGGGCTTTATTTTGCTCACAAAGGCATTCTTGGGCAGTCGCTAGAGCAAAGTGCACTTGCTAGAATGTGTAGAAGTTGAATTTAGATAACAATTTTTGTGGAGGGGCCTCTAACCTCAATAATAAAACATGAGGCACTAATAGTAACAAGCAAGATTTAGTAATTCCTATATCAATCAAAGGGTGGTATTATAAAAGAGCCCTGTTTGTCAACCCTATAATAGAAAAATGACACCCCTCAGCTTTTATATAACTGTCACATCAATCTCACATAAATTAGTCATAGACCGATGCTGCCCACTAAACATGAGAATTATTGGAAGGGGACTACTCTCATCTTAAACAACTATCGAACAGGGGCATAAGGATCCCTTATTGAAAGAGGTGATATTTCCATTCACATAGGCTATGCCATGCTTTTCTTCCAGTTAATCAATAGCTGGCAATTTAAAAGTTCAAGGAACATGATTACCCATGGTGTATTAAGCTATGACAATGGGGGTCCTAATGAACCCTCATGTCACCCAAAATTAACCTCTATACCATGGTGGTCTTCATGGACCCGATTGGCTGCTAATATTAACCCCCTATACCACTGGGGTCTTGAGTTGACTACTATACCATGGGGGAACCCCATGGTATACTAAGCTATAAACATTATGGCCCTCATAGACCATCATGGTACATATAGTTCATCCCTTTATAGGGGGCCTCATAGACCCCCATAGCACCCTTCTGACCACTGCAAGGGTCCACATTGGACCCCCATGGACCCTGACCCCCATAGTTCCCAAACCTAAACACAGAAAAAAAAATACTACAAAAAATAAAAAAAAATATTAAACCTGTAAGGGGGAAAATACATAAACCATCTTTTTGAAGCCTTCCAATGACAATCATCGAAGCCCTTGATCTCACTCTTCAGCTCTTCCACTTCCATGTTTACTGAAGAATCAGTTCTCTTCAGTCTTGATTGTTCCTCCTCCTCAGCCTGCAAAAACATCAGTTCTATAAAAAAAACGACATTCTGAGTAGCTTGCGTGATGACTAAAAATTTTTGTCTGCACGTTCATCTTGTATACTAATTCAGCAAATTCTGATTGTTTAAACATTTGTAAGTCACATTTCAGCCAATCAGAATCGTGTATTTAAGTTATTTCAGCCCATATCTGATGGGTTAAATGTCTAACCAATCATAATCATTTTGTTTATATAGCAGCAGGTTATTATGGTGGCGGCCCATTTCTGCAGGCCGAAGATAAGAAGCAGGGGTACCAGTCCACAGTGTTGCTATGGATTCAGACTCAGTCTCCTGCAAGCCAACTTTGAGCACACATTAAATATAGAGAGGTCTGAGGAAACCCCCCTGGTTCTGAATATTTACAAGCTTCTTTTTCCAGGAATTATAGAACAACTAATTAGCCTTCCAAAACTCCCGTATTTGCAAGACAGCCTTCCTAAATGTTTTAAAGGGAGCCATGAACTGGCAGCAATAGTTCCTATGATCTTCTAAGAAGAATACTAGAAAGAGTATTTAGTGAAGGACTGGTTCTATTAACCATTAATATACCTCAAGCATTAAGGGATATGTGATTATAGTCTCTCATTAAAAGTGAACATTTATACAACAGACCTTTAATCAAGTATGTTTGAGACTATTTTAATCAGATTTTTGTTGCATTGAATACTTTGTTATAGGATTAGTGATTATCTCTGAGCAACTTGATTTTTGTTACAATATTGTATACCAGCTATGGGCCCCATTCAATTGTAAGCCCGCAATTACCTCCAGACCATAATTTTGGCTGCAGGATACATTTTTTCAAACATTTAGACAAATTCAATTGTCTGTAACCCACAACTACACTCACAGTCTCCACACGGAAACCATGTACTCGTAAGATTTCAGGGGGCGTGATCATATTATCTGACAATATTTAGGCAAGCCCATAATTTACTTCTTAAACACTCGCAATACTTCTTAGACAAAGTCAATAGAAAATGAGACCGTCATCATGACATCACTAAAACATGGAGTTTATAATTAAATTTCACTCAGAGACTATGAATTCATTAGTGTTGAGAAGTAAATTGTGCTATCTGACTCACAATCCAGCAATGTAGAAATCAATAACAATCATTAAAGCAACTGTTCTAGTCCATGCAGGTTCTATGATATGTATTAACCTCTTAAGTCCTGGGATCCATTTCACACCAAAAAAAACATTTAAAAATGTTTATATATTTATATGCTTTTCTATGCTTTTAAAGTACATTAGTTTGTTTTAAATTGCTGCTGAAGCCGTTATAAGTGCGTGAAAAAGCCCTTACGAGTCCTATTCAGGATTCGTACAAATTTTTATGAAACTTGATACATTTTATCAGACTTAATTAGCGCTACGGGTCTAATAGAATATTGATTTTGTTTAACTTTTATTATTTAGCGCTCGTAAATCTTGAGCTGTGCTGAAACCAATGGAGTTCTAAGGCAGGTTTTGCGGCTTTGGCTGGCCCATAGTGATTGTGGGCGGGTAACTCGCAATTGGAATGTGAGTAGTTAATTGTAGCCAATTGAATATCTGTAACTTTTACAAGCTGCTTTACGAGTTCAAGTAATTGCGATTTGGCCAATTAAATGGGACCCTATTTATGAGGGTAGTCTAGTTGCATCTGACTTTTGTATTGAGACTTTACCTATATTTATATTCATGATTACCCAATGGATTTATCTTAATCACAATAACATTTTAACTTTATCTAATTATTTTGCACTTATATATTTACAACAGGAAAAATAGAGTGTTTTTTAGTGTAGGGTTTGTTTTGTAGGTTAGTGTATTCCTTTTATTCAGTTGCACCTGTTCCATATGTCATTATAACATATATTTCAGGTTTTTGTGGTTGTGCAGGTGGTTTCTCTGTCTAATTTATTATGTATAAATAGCACAGAGTTCTGTCTTCTACTATGTTGCCTTCTAAATTTCAACTGCAATCTTTAACTGAAAAGCATTTTAACACATTTAGAGATTTTGTAAAATGACTATTTCAATTGCAGAGGTTAGCAAATTATACATTCAATTTTATTGTTTATATTTTAATTAAAAGTTTACTTTTTATCTAGGCAGATTTTTTTTTAGGTTAGCAGCAGTACATTGTTTTTTCAAAATGTCACAGTCTGAAGTGACTAAAGCAATTCAGTCTTGTGTGCTAAAATGTAGCTTTTATTGTGGCAAACTGAGAGTCAACATTTGGGACTGAATCAGTCAAAATTGTATTGTTGGATCTTTGATTGTTTTATATAGTTTTAGACACTGGCGGAGGATAATTTCTAGCAACACATTTATACAGATACTAAATCTAAAAATCTATGTTCAGATTATCTGAACATGCAAATGACTGAAAGTTACATGTATCTAAAATTGCATAGAAGTGTAAACCATTGCATTCTGTATCTGCTTTTCAATTTGTGTAAAATATTAAAATGTGAATAGATAAAAACAGAGTCGACAGCCAGTAAGAACCAAAAGGCCAATCTATTGTGGCCATTCTACCCACCTAAAAGCTTAATAAATCATCTGAAAAGTATTTTGCTTATCTAGGTATGATTTACTTATTTTCCTGTGTTGTTTCTAACATTACAATTGGAAGGCTGTTTCACTTTTCCTCTACTTTTTACCCCTAATTCTTTTACATATCAACTTTACGTCATGACCTCTTGCATAATAATAATTGTAATTTATGTTTAAAAAGAATCATCAAAAAGTGATGATACTTACACAATCTGTTTAATAGGGTTGGTGTGCATTTTCAGATAAGTACTTTATCAATTGAATTTTATGAAAAAAAATGAAAACATTATTTTTTGCAATATCTACCTCCAATTCATCATTTCTGTTCTACCCTGCAAGCAAAGACTGATATTTTTTATGGGGGGGGTGATTATTGGTAATTATCCATAAGCTATCAATGTATTGTTTTCTGTATAAATACTGAGCATGCTCAGACTGCATGGAGTAGTTACCTAATTACCGTTGCTATTCCCTGGGGTTTAAACAAGCTCAATCCTTACTGTTTCTTATAGCTGTATACTGAAATCAATACATTCAGAGCTCTATTGCCGATGATCACCTGTAAGAAAGAGATATCTATTACTTACAGTTTTAAGTCATCTTTAAATCTCCCTTTAAATAGTAAGTTATTTGCACAGGCAGTTGTATAATTCATATTTAGTTCAGGATACAAGATTTGGGGATTTATCTAGCAAGATATTTTTATTGCTAATGCTCAGTAGCCCTTATATAAGGTGATTTCAGCCATTTCTCAAGTCCTAGTGAGAATTTAATAACTGACAGACAAAAGGCACCAGGAAATGATGTCATCACTACCTAAATTATTAGAATAATCATTTTAGTCATGATTAAGCATACACAATATCCTCAGAAGGAAGAAAAATCCATAGCTGCACTGTGAAAACCTTTGAACTGTGTGTGACAAGCGTGCGCTGTAGTTCACAAGATAAGAAGTAAGGATTCATTAATTTTGTCTTAACAATAACTTCTCAACCTGTTGCCATCTATCTGCATCTGTATTTTTCTTAAAAGTATATTTAACTTTCCCTGTTTTACCTGTTTCTAATCTAACACTTGCTGCTTATATCAGAAACACACATTACACTGAATCATTCTATACACATACACATTTATTTTATTTATTGTTTTCTACATCCCCGGAGCTGCTTATATTGGTACCTGCCAATAGAAACACTGCATTTGAGTATGGTTTTTAACCCCTTACTAATCTTCAAGCCAACAGCAGCATGGTGCAGATATCTACAGAGCATCTGACCCCTCTTTGCTTCTTTGTGCAGGGGACTACACATTCCATGATGCATATCTGCACAAACTGCTTGTGATTGTCCAAAACAAATTATACATTTTATGCTAATTTTTATCAGGGATTTCCAGGGGTGTTAACTCTCAAAATCAACTTCCTGTAAACTGTAGGGTAAATGTAATCATTTTTATTTTTTCATGCAAATTTTTTTTTATACACTACTAATTATCCTCTGTCAAATGCATTCATAATCCAGGAATCTTAGATATGCATTTAAGCTTCACCACTCACCCCCATGTACAAACCTCCCAACTGTCCCTTTTTTATAGAAACATTTTATGGCCATTACTGTTAATCCACAACCAAATCTTCAAATTTGCATTAAAGTTTATGACAACAGCTAAACTATGTATATGCCATGAAATGTGTGTATATATATGTTTGATGATGGATACAGATTGAAGAGCGAGGCATTTGTGGGCACATTTGCATGTCCCAGTTCAACTTCCCAGAATGCAGTGTAAAAACTGTTTCTCGGAACTCTGAGCTGGAAGCAGGTTTTTAAACTTGTTTTAGACATTCAAGTGTGAACATAGATGTACTATTTATTTACTATATATATATATATATATATATATATATATATATATATATACCGCATTGGTCCGAATATAAGCCGCACCTGTAAAGTTCAAGGGGAAAAAATAGAAAAAAGATAGTACTCAAATATAAGCCGCACCCGTAAAATTGGAGAGAAAAAGACTATCCAAGTGATCAGCCATTGCAAGAAACAGGTTTTCTAATTAGCACTGTAACTTCTTTTGCAGGTTACAGGCTTTACAGGATGTTAGAATCACTAAAACCGTAAATCGCTATTCAATACCGCAGTCTCAAGCACGAAAATCGCACAAATCAGCAGTAATTTTGCGAATAGAAGTTGCGGCTTATATTCGGACCAATACGGTACATACAGTAAAATCCAGATTATCCGGCACTCAACCAACCGGGACTCTCAAGCAACCGGCACCTGCCTTCATTCCCCAATTGACAAAAACTCTCACTTAATCGCCATTATCCGGCACAACTGTCATCCACATTTTTTTAATTAAAATGTCAAAAAAAAATTCTGTCGTTTTTTTAGCTTTAAATTACTTTGATTAGATAGCAGTAGCTGTTTAACAGATAGTTTAAGGTTTTTTTAGGAGGTTTAGGATTAATCAGGCTTCATAAAACAGCTGCCAATAACTCCTGGAGTATACTGAACGCATTGTACTGTATTATTGAGATTCTGTTCTAAAAAAAAAAAACGAAAAAAAACAGGTATAGAGAAAGATAGCTTTACTTAAAAAATATTGTACAATTCCTGTTGTCTGTTAACCAGCACAATAGCGTGCAGCGTCCAGCGGGTGGTGCGCCAAGACTTTGTTCTTGATTTAGGGTTAGGGTTTAGGAGAAACTATTTTACTATGTAAAGCTTATCATATGCCATTTCCCTAACCCTAACTCTAACCTTAAAAACAAATTCAACAAAATTCACAGTGCACGGCAGCGCTCCACCTGCTGTCAGCTGCACGCATCTGCACTGGCGGACAGATAACAGTAATGTTAATTTATTTATTTACTTTTTATGTATTCACACATATATCTTTCACATACACAGGTTCCTTCATGTTTGGGTACAATGTGTTTGATATAATGAAGTGCCATACTGGGGAGCTATGGTAAAATGGTTATGTATTGGCAATCAGATCACAGTAAAAATAACACTGAAATTAAACAGCGATCTTCCTTATAAAATTACTGTTCTTGTGAAATATAAGTGCTACTTTGTTGCAGGATGTTAGTCTTGAAATTATTTAGCACAATAGTTAATCTTTGTTTGTATAATAGTGATAAAACAAAAGGCTATCATTGTACAGTATATTGAGTGTTATTGTTAAAAATAAAACAAAGATAACACAAAGGTTGGGAAAAAAGGACATCAATATAAACATTGCAAATGTTGTTTGTTTGTTTGTTTTTTGCAGTATTAAATACTATATACTACTATATAAAGCCTTTATCTGCCAGATCAGTCTGCTGTTGAGTTAAGATGCAACCAATCTTTTGTAATTACATTAGTTAGTGTCTTAGTTCTGCAGCTTTACTCGAGCACTAGCCCTCAATCAAGCACTGAATTGTGTGGGATTGTAGTTTTTTGCCTGTAGTTGCCAAAAGTGATATCACAACAAACACCTCTCAGCATGCTATGTAAATAAGTGAGGAAGTGATTTGATGAGCAGCACAATTCAGCCAATCAGAGTTGAGGTTTATTGTTATTACTATTCAGTCTTTCAGTCTAGATGACCAGGTGGATGCAGCAAACCAGGCACACATGACTGTGTTTCTGGTTGTGCTTATCTATATGGTTTTATTGGCAAACATAATGGAGTTGGTTGGCAGTTTCTTCTCCCGTGGACCACGATCTGTCTGACTTCTCTGCTATGACCTGCCAAACTTGGGTGACCCTACATGGTTTAGCTCACAGTTTCATTGAGGTACACAAGCCCCTTCACCACAACAAGATAGCGATCCAAAAGGGGGGTGGTTTTATATTCCACCAAAAAGCATGGCACTTCTTGAGAGAGCTCTGTGTTAAACAAAATGTCTAAATCTGTTGCAACATATTTTTTTCACTGCAAAGAAATGGTACCCCCTTCAGCCAGGGGTCCTTAGGCACCTGCCTACTCTTCCTAATGGTACTTATTGATTATTTCCAATGTATGTGAAGCAAGTACTGAGTAGTGGTGCATGTTATCAGCATCAGAGACTTGTAGTACAGAGACATTGATATCTAGGCGATGGAAAACTTCCCATGCTTAGAATATAATATGTTAGAAATATTGATTAGATAGATAGATAGATAGATAGATAGATAGATAGATAGATAGATAGATATAGAGGAAGGTTATGTGGAGCAGGGAAAGTTATAGGGAGGTCTTATATGGAGCAAAATTAATGGCTAGAGGGAGAAGGTTTATGGAATAAGCAAGAAACACCTCTAATGTCTTAGCTGAGTGACACAACCAGATGTGCATAGCAACACCAGATACAAACAGTATGTACACTCCCTGCCCTGCATGCCTCAGATGTGGGAGGATGAGTCAGTGCACTCCTTAAGAACACAGAGACATCTCATATGAGTGTCAGAAAGGAGCCAAATGGATAATTATCCATTTATTTGCCAGGTGAACCTTTCTATCTCATTTCTGAGAGACTTATTAGACTTTCATTCTGTAAACACATGGTTGTAGCCAAGAAAAAAGTTTAAATTCTGTAACTATTGTTGATTTGCCAAGGAACAAGTATTCAAAGTTCATGTACCTCATTGCTTCTTATCACTTTGACCTGGCAAATGTGAGGACTCATTTCAGGGTAATATCATACTATTAATTCAATATAATTAAATACCAGTCATAGAGATATCACATAGTTATTATATGTATGCATAGAGAGGCAATGACCTAAGTAGAAGATAGCATTGAAAACAAATTGCACATACATTTTTTCATATTGTGTAGATATGTATTCACCAAAATGTATTATGATTTCCATGTTAATGTACAGCTTCCTGACCTGGCACAGTCATATGCTATTCACTACCCTAGAGCATCAAGCTTCAAAGGGAGCCAAATTAATAGCAATATATTTTTCCCAGTTAAATATATGTATTGAGATGTTATGTATATTGCACTGTCCAATGGAAATTGTGTTAATTTATCTTTTAATTTTATGTAAATACTAATATTTTTTTCTGTTTTAAAATTTTTATTAACCTACATTTATTAATATACAGTTCATTTACAGTCATAGTTAATTAAAACTACGTTTTTGTTCTACATTTCTTATTCTACCTGTGTTTCTCAAACTGTTCATCCATGAAATACTGGTATCTATTTTGTGTGACCAGGGGTTCAGCAAAATATGACCCCTCAAATGTTCTCTATATGGTAAGCTTTGTGGATACTTATTGAAGAGAAATGAAGAAAAGGTATGTGATCCTGGGTAGACTATGATGTTGGTTCTTGGAAGCTTTAATGTGCAAGAGAGGTTATACAGTATGTGATTCTGTTGACCATTTTGGTGTCCAAATTTTTTTTAGAGCCTCATTCAATTGAGTTTTCGGCCGATCCAGTAGCCCGTGAGTTTGCCAGATAATTTGCTATTTAATTGGCGTGTTTTTACGGGATACAAACGGCTTACGAGTGACGCCTTCAAAAAATGGCGACGGTTAAATTCGTAACTTACAGCCTCCCGAAGTCTTTGATCTTTCAAGGCCGCAAGACCACCGATCACGAAAATCGCACATAGCTATTCAATTGCAAAAATCACTCAACACTACAGCCACAATCAAGCTTGCAAATGGCAGCCCAAAGCTTATGGGTTTCGAATAGGACGTGCAAAGGGTTTACAGACTAGTTTGTAACACTGCAAATGACAATATAAAAACACTGATGCACTTCAAAGTATGGGGAAATCAATGAACGGCATTACAATTACATGCAAAACAACTCCCAGATATCTAATATAGCAAAAATTAAAATTGTATTTTCCTCATAGGTTGTAATGGTCATGTACATGCCAATATGAAAAGCCATACTGCAAGATGCTGAAAGCTATTAAAGACACATTACCTCATTAAATTGCAACACAAATACATGGAAATTGCTGCCATATTAACCCTTTCACACTCAAAGAGGCTCTAATGTGGACCCTAAAAATGCAAAGTTCATCTCATATACATTTTACTCATCACATCTACATTGGGACAACAAATAGTGGCCAAATTACACTGCAACATGGCATATATCAAGTAACAGGGGAACATTTCTCACATACGGTTGTACAGTCCCTCAGTTGTCCCTCTGTTACCCTATTGACTACAACACACCTAATGTATCTGTCTGTGCGTATCCACAAGGTTTGCATGCCAAAGATACTGGAGTGGGTTGCCAGTTCCTTCTTTAGTGGACTGTGATTTGTCTGACCTCTCTGCTATGACTTGCCCACCTACACTCTCCCTACATGGTATAGCTTACAGCTTTATTCAGGTACACAAGCCCCTCCACCACCACCACTTAGCAATCCACAAGGGGACCAGAGGAACATACACCACACTAATCTACTCTAACCCATCAGGAAGTCTGCACAAACACATGGAGGCTGTGCAGAGGCACATGGAGCGACAGCCAACTCACCTCCATCTCCGCTATTCCCATTCTGGAAAGTCCCACGCCATTGCTGGTGGCCATGTGCCAAGATGTACAGCCATTCCCATTTGGTGACCTCCCATAATGCTTTGCTATTCATCAATTTACATTAGTGTGGTGTATGTTCCCCTGGTCCCCTTCTGGATTGCTAAGTGGTGGTGGTGAAGGGGCTGGTATGTAGTTTCACTCTCAGTAGGCACATCATAGCAGAGAGGTCAGACAAATCACAGTCCACTAGAGAAGGAACTGGTTACCCACTCCAGTATCACCTGTCATATTGTTAGCAGGCCCTCAAGGAGGTGTTGAAACTCTACAGTATCAGTTATTGGTCTTTGCATGTGTATTAACCCTTTATGTTTATTATATATGATATATATTATTATATGATATCTAATGCTATTATGACTATTATTATTGTTATATAAATTGATCTATTGCATATTAACTAGGGCTCATTTGTTTACATATATAGGAATGTGACACAAATGTGATGTATGTGGATGTCCCAAATTCACAACCATTGAAAAAACACTGACACGGTTAGAACGGTATAACAAAGCTTTATTTTATATACAGAGCACAATCAAAAATGGTCAAGACTGTGCATTAATAGCATGGGTATGGTGTGGGCGGATTGCGAGAGAGCAAGAGGCTTGTGGTAAAAAGGGGATACCTACAGGGGGTAATGTCATAGTCTAGAATAAGCATGATGCATAGCACCTACCAGGGTCACATGTTGTCACTACACCACTGCAACCTGAATCTGATGAAAAAAAAGGATCATCAGAAATCACTCCATTTAATTGAAGAAACCATTAATGTGCATAGCACTTACAACTTGTCTAGATCTGCTCCCTATGGGAAAATACACATAAATACACAGAGGACACAAAGGTCAGCAATCCAGATTCACTGTTACATACATCAGACCCAAGGATCTGTTGTTAGACTGCTATTGAGGTCAGGATCACATGCTTCACTAGTGCATATATTAATGCTGGCATTAACATGCCATAGTGAGACTTTGCAGGTCCACCTCCATAGCGGTATCAATCTACATTTCAGCTAACAACAATCATGTCTTAGATATCTGGCTATATGATAGCTTTAAGATTGTGGGAGCTACATGTTAAGGGGGGCTGTAATTAAAGGAATGTCTACCTGAGAGGTACTGGGAAAACTTTACACCTCATAATTTTTTTTCACAATGCTTGCAGATGCAGCAGATGCTTTCATGGACCTGAATTGTACCTAAAACAAAAAAAAGAATAAAAAAGAGCCAAAACCAAAATAAAAGGCCTTAAAAAGATAGGGACTGCAGCATCATTTCTCAACAGCATTCCTCAGTGACCATAAATTGGTGACATGTTAAACAGAACCCTAAGTGTCCACAGAGAAGAGGATCATGGACCATGTGATGGGAGGTAGCCATCTGCATACAAAATATCACCATCAAATAGGCTAAGATCCAATACTCTGTAGCCAGGCTATATTAGGCTAACATTGTGACCATTAGATTGTAACTGAGGAGTGTTGTTGAGAAGGCACAAAGATCTGTGCAGCCCCTAGGTCCTCCTCCGCCTATGCACAGGGCCCCAATCGCCCGTGGCCTAACGCAGTCTCCCTGCTGGTGGTAAAGGGGGCAACACCCTGGGAGGTAGCGGCACCTGCCGGGGTGGAGGCATGGTAGGAGGAGAGGAGGGGCCCTTTCCCTCTGTCCCTCTTCTAAGTGTGCCTGGTGCTAGGACCATCCTGCCACCACCCACCTCCTCCTCTATACTCCCCTCCTCCTCCTGCTCCTCCGCCACCTCCTCCAACTACTCAACCTCCTCATCTCCTCCACAAAAGTGCAAATGACTTCTCTCCAAACTCTCCTACTCTCTCTCTAACTCGAACCAACCACCAACTCCAGGACCTGAGTGCTACTTTGGTCAGAAAATACAACATAGTCAACGCATGGGCTGGTGGAACGAAATTTATAATCTCCCTCTGTCAATCATCAGCAGCTGGAACGCTTTCTATTGGCTGAGAGGCTGTGTCATACTACGTTATACCGCAATTGGATCGTAACGGCCGATCGCATCTCGGCCAATCCCTTCAAAGTTTGCTGCCGCAGGAGGGATTTACGGTCTTGAGGCTTCAGCCCTTAACTCGGACCCTTTCTCAATTGATTAGGAGCTGATTTAATTGAGCTTTTGCATGTTACTGTAGCCATAACTATAGTCGCAAGTTACTTTGCTATTCAATTGGCTCCAAACGGGTTACGAGTTACAGCCTTGAAAAAATTGCGATGGTTAAACACGTAACTTACAACCTCCCGAAGCCTTTGATCTTTCACTTTCGCAAGAGTTAGGATGGCTAAAATCGCTATTCAATTGCTCAATTTCCCCAAGCCCGCAAATGTTTTCACACCAGTAAATTACAAAAGAAGGAGAAAATCCTACGAGTAATAGAGAGGACCTGCAAGGGGGTTAAACACCTATTCGTAGCACTGTAAATGCAAATAAAAAATCATTACTGCACTGTAAATAATGGTGAAAGTGATGAAAGACATTAGAATTAATTGCACAACAGTCTCAAGCTCGCAAATCTGCAGAAAACTAAATGTAATTTTATGTTTCATTTCGAGGCTAAATCAATCTTGGTGATCAATGAGTTAATACATATCAGGTCACCCATATGGACTAGAACTGTATTGGCATTCATTTTTATAATTCTGTATTTTGCGGCTTTGCTCGCATATTGGACCTTGAACCTAATTGATTGACACGTAACCTACATGCTTTACTGCCGTAATAATGACAGTCTAATTTTCTATTGGCTGATTCAAAATTAGATGTTAATGTGATACACCCCAAAATCCCACTCTGATTGGATAATGCACCTGTCAAGCTTTATTTAAACCAATCAGAAGGCTTTATTGCCATCAGACAATCACAATGGGATACATCCCCAAGGGGTGATTGGCTGAAGACATCTGCGCCTTCTCATTGGCTGTAATACCGATTGACATTGACAACAGCAAATCAGAAGCCGCACATGCCATCAGCCAATCACTCCATGGGGGTGTATCCCATTGTGATTGGCTGAAGGATATAGCGCCTGCTGATTGGCTGTTGTCATTGCAACCAATCAGAATGTGCAGATGCCTCCAGCCAATCACCCTGTGGCGGTGTATCCCATTGTGATTGGCTGAAGGCATCTGCGCCTTGTGAATAGTTGCAGTGACCTCTGGGGCAGAAGAGGAGGAGGCCAGGGACATCGTGGGGAGGTAAGTACAATGTATATTATGTTTATTTTATTTGGTTTTATGTTTATATATATGTTGTACTAATGTAATGTTTTTTTTTAACAGGGGCCATGCCGGAGAAGAAAAGAAGAAGGATGGGGACAGGTAAGTAGAATATTTAGAATGTTTATGATGTTTATTTATTGTATGTAAATTTGTTGTACTAATTTGTTTAGTTTTTTCCCCTAGGTTGGTGATCTGAAGGGACATCTGCAAAGGTAAGTGGTCTTCATTATTTTATTTTAGGTTAGAATTAGGGTTTTGTAGGAATATAGCATTTATTGTATGTTAGATAGGGGTATGTTTTTTAGATAGATAGGATTTATTGTATATTATATAGTATTTATTGTATGTTAGATAGGGGTTAGTATTTTAGATAGATAGGATTTATTGTATATTATATAATATTTATTGTATGATAGATAGGGGTATGTATTTTAAATAGATAGGATTTACTGTCTGTTAGATACATTGGGGGATGTATTTTAGATAGATAGGATTTATTGTACATTAGATAGGATTGATTGTATGTTAGTTAGATAGATAGATAGATAGATAGATAGATAGATAGATAGATAGATAGATAGATAGATAGATAGATAGATAGATAGGGGGGTATTGTATTTTATTATATGTATTTCCTTTTCAAGTGTGTAATGTTTTTTTCTGTAGTCAGGGGGGGTTGTAATATTTTTTTTTATTTTCTGTAATGTTCCTTTTTTATTTTTTGTGACTTAGGTTTATTTATTTTTTGTAATGTAGATTTTTGTACTTTTTGTGACTTAGGTTTTTTAATTTTCTGTAATGCAGATTTTTTCTTTTTGTGACTTAGGTTTTTTCTTTTCTGTAATTAGAGTGGTAGGGGTTTATTAGGGGGTAGGTAGGTAGGGGGTAAGTTAGTGTAGAGGGGGGTTAGTTTAGATTTAATGGTTTATTGGGGGGTATAGTGCAGTGTAGTGTTTGTACTTAGTGTCATGAGGGTCCTTGAGGACTGTCATGGCACTTATGTGGTTAATGTTAGGGTTGTAACTGCACCATAAGGGTCATAATATCACCTTATGGGACTGGTGGGGTTAAATAGAGGCTTATGAGGGTCTGTATTGCCCCCCATGAGTGACAGGATTATTTATTGGCTTATGGGGGTCTGTATTGACCCCCATGAGTGACAGGGTTAATTAGGGGTTTATGGGGGTCTGTATTGACCCCTATGAGTGACAGAGTTAATTAATTGCTTATGGGTGTCTGTATTGGACCCCATGAGTGACATTGTTATTTAATGGCTTATGGGGGTCTGTATTGACCCCCATGAGTGACAGGGTTAATTAAGTACTTATGGGGGTCTGTATTGACCCCCTTGCAAGATAGGGTTAATTAAGTGCTTATGGGGGTCTGTATTGACCCCATGCGTAACAGGGTTAATTCAGTGCTTATGGGGGTCTGTATTGACCCCCATGAGTGACAGGGTTAATTAAGGGTGAATGGGGGTCTGGATTGATCCCCATGAGTGACCGGGTTAATTAAGTGCTTATGGGGGTCTGTATTGATTCCCATGAGTGACAGGGTTAATTAGGGATTTATGGGGTCTGTATTAACCCCCATGAGTGAGGGGGTTAATTAAGTGCTTATGGGGGTCTGTATTGACCCCATGATTGAAGGGGTTAATTAAGTGCTTATGGGGGTCTGTATTAACCCCCAAATGGGACAGGGTTAATTAAGGGTTTATGGGGGTCTCGATTGACCCCCATGAGTGACTGGGTTAATTAAGTGCTTATGGGGGTCTGTATTGACCCCCATGCATGACAGGGTTAATTAAGTGCTTATGGGGGTCTGTATTGACCCCCATGAGTGACAGGGTTAATTAAGGGTTTATGGGGGTCTGGATTGACCCCCATGAGTGACCGGGTTAATTAAGTGCTTATGGGGGTCTGTATTGACCCCCATGAGTGACAGGGTTAATTAGGGATTGATGGGGTCTGTGTTGACCCCCATGAGTGAGGAGGTAAATTAAATGCTTATGGGGGTCTGTATTGACTCCCATGAGGGACAGGGTAAATTAAGGGTTTATGGGGGTCTGGATTGACCCCCATGAGTGACTGGGTTAATTAAGTGCTTATGGGGGTCTGTATTGACCCCCATGAGTGACAGGGTTAATTAATGTATTATGGGGGTCTGTATTGACCCCCATGACTGCCAGGGTTATTTATTGGCTTATGGGGTCTGTATTGACCCACATGAGTGACGGGGTTAATTAAGTGCTTATGGGGGTCTGTATTGACCATCATGAGTGACTGGTTTAATTAAGTGCTTATGGGGGTCTGCATGGACCCCCATGTGTGCCAGGGTTAATTAAGGGTTTATGGGGGTCTGGATTGACCTTCATGAGTGACCGGGTTAATTATGTGCTTATGGGGGTCTGTATTGACCCCCATGAGTGACAGGGTTAATTAGGGGTTTATGGATTCTGTATTGACGCCCCTTAGTGAGGGGGTGAATTAAGTGCTTATGGGGGTCTGTATTGACCCCCATGCGGGACAGGGTTAATTAAGTGCTTATGGAGGTCTGTATTGACCCCCATGAGTGACAGGGTTTATGAAGGGCTTATGGGGGTCTGTATTGATCCCCATGAGTGACAGGGTTATTTAGGGGTTGATGGGGCTTTGTATAGAGCCCCATGAGTGATAGGGTTAATTATTTTTTTTTTATTAAGGGTCCTTTAAGGACCCGCAAGGCGGGAATTTTGATTGCAGCGGGGGTCGCGTACGATCGGGGAACCCCATTGCAAGGGTTAATGTGGGGTTAATGCGGTTTCCAAGCTTTTCTCGGATCTCTTCTTGGGTAAGTTGTACGTGGCTGTGCGGTCCGGGGTCGTGGAGCCTCGTTTTCATTTTTTTTCGGCGGCCATTTTTTTTCTCGCTAAGCCGTTTTTCGAAACTGTGGAATTTGGGGTTTAATTCGCGTATAACCTCACTTCCAGATGTCCTGGCTGTCCCCTCGTGCTGTGGGTGAGTGTTTTTTTTATCATTATTGTTTTTGTGTGTTTTTAGTGTTTTTGTGTTTGCTCAGTTCGGGGGCTTAGTGCAGTGTTTTGCGAGACACAGGGGAGGGAGAGGAGGAGGGGAAGGAGAGGACTAAGTGCTGCCAGTTAACGGTTGTGTGCGGTGGTTTGGGGCGCCGTAGGACTAAGTGCTGCAAATTTAGAGGTGTGTGGGGTGGTGTTGTTTCAAAGTCATGCTCCGTAAAGCCTCCACCTTCTGCAAATGCGGCCCCACGCTTCGCTTCGCGAGGGACGCAGTTTTTGCGAGCTCGCAATGCGTTACGACGTCTCGTAGTTTGACAACTATTATATGTGATTGTTCAATACAAAGTATTCATTGATACTTTCACGCTATATTGGCTGTCACCTGCTCAATATATCTAACTATCGACTTGCCCGTCAAAAAATGATGGTCAATAAAATTGTAAGGCTGAGAATGCTGTTTGGCACACAATGTAAGGTTTTTGGTCGTCTGAGTACCTTCGGTGCTCATTGCAAGCCCCGCGCTGAACACCTTTGGCGCTTATTGAGAACCTCTCCCCTGGTGTACTTTTGTTCCTCTGAGCACCCTCTGTGCTTATTGTGAGGCCCGCTCTGAGCGCCTTCGGGGCCCATTGAGAGCCTCTCCGCTCGTGTAAGTTTGGTGGTGTGAGCACCTTTGGCGCTCATTGCAAGGGCCACGCTGATCACTTTTGGCGCTCATTGCGAGCCTCGCCCCTCATGTACTTTTGCTCCTATGAGCAGTCTCGGTGCTCATTGTGAGCCATGTGCTGAACGCCGTTGGCGCTCATTGCGATCCTCTCCTCTGCTCTTGGTTCTCTGAGCACCCTGTGTGCTGATTGTGAGCCCCGCGCTGAGTGCCTTTGGTGCATCTTCGGTGCTCATTGCAACGCTCTCCGCTCGTGTAGTTTTGGTGGTCTGAGCACCTTTGGCAGTTATTGCAAGGGGCGAGGGCAAACCATTTATTTAGCTGTGTAATTGGGCATTTTGTAATGGTAATGTTATTAGTTGTAAGTTAGTGTAGTAAAATGGCGGCGATTGTCTATGCGTTACGCAGGTGTGGAGCATTTCTCGTTGTCCCTAATAATGTATTTTATACCTCGTATGCACCTGTGTAAAAGTCTTATGTGCTTGGTGGTGTTATGCCTGTTTATGGGTCGTGTAGCCTCGTTTTTGTTTTTTTCAGCCGTCATTTTTTTTTCCGTCAAATTGTGGTTAAATTGTCGTGCTGTGAGTGGTGTTTTCTTTTGTATTTTTGTTAATTTTGGTGGTGTTATAGTTGTTTTTGTATGTGCGCAGTTCGGCCGTTAACTTCGTATTTTTTTTTCTAAGTGCCGCAGGTCGTATTTTTTGGGGGGGTAAGTGCCGCTTTCATTTTTGCAAGTGTTACGGGCCGTAATCTCTTCACTAGATTTTTTCAAACTGCTACGGGTCTCGCATTGTCGGGTCTACGCGAGCCCACAAGCGTTAGCAACAGCCCGTATTGCTCACAACTATATATGTGATTATCACATACAGTAGTTGATTTTGTTATTGTACTATTTATTATGCTGCTGTTGGGATCATGTCAGTTTTTTTTATAGTTTTTAATTGTCGTGTGTTAATTTTTAATTACTTGAATAAATTGATTTTTTACATAATTGGTTGATTTATTATTATTGAGACTATCATTAATTTTTGTGTACTCTTTGTCTCGTATTTAGGAGGATTTACCACTATAGACACATACATTCTTTTTGGTTTTTCAAAGTTGTCTTACACTTGTTTATAGTGATTGGTTTTCAATATTTTCATACAATATATTTAAGTAGGATTGATATCTATTCATATTACCACCTCCTTACTGCTAACTGTAGACTGTTTTTTCATCTTCTTTAGAGTACCGGAAAAAGAAAACTCAACATCTAAAATAATAGGAGAGGGGAGAGAGAAAGTGCACCAACACCTAGTGCAGGTAACTCACAAATATGACAGTTCTCAATAATAGTTGAACTCTCACCTCATGCATAAATGTGGTATTTACAGCGCAGTAATCAGATCCCTGATCTGGTCTAATGGAGAGTTGATCTGTGTCTTGAGAAATGTTTCCTTCTGACACCATGTTTAATGACTATCAATGTGTATTGTGTCTTTTGTTTGGTTAATTAACAAACCACTATTGGTCTCCCACATCCTTGTGTATATTTTGAATAATATTTATGAATGAAGTACTTAAAGTACAAATGAGCACCTTATTTCAAAGGCAAGAATTCAATGGAGGGTATTTAGGTTAAAACCAAATTTTTATTAACACTCTTAAAAAGTATTTATATTATACTCTAAGCAGCTTCCTCAGTATGAATATTCCCTTTAATTGAGAGATGAGATGGTTCCAGTATGTATTTCTCTGTGTTAGATCTCTCCTAGTCCCATTGTTGAGGAGGGCTTGACCACCCCAAATACAGTATTTCTGTAAATAAAATATCCATCCAATGTAGGTAATACCAGGTTAATTCTAACACATTTTCACTTTTCTAATTAACTGTGTGACTTGTTAGTGTTGAGTATAATAGTGTTAGAATAGATAAAAATACAAATCCCACTGATCTGTGACACAGTAGGTGACAGTGGTGGGTATACAAGAGGGTGGATATGCGTTCTATATCTGCTATATTTACCCAGAATTAGGTTGTTACACATCTCATATCATTAGGAGGAGGCAGATGATATCAAAGGAAATATTACAGTGAGTAAGACTAAGTTATTCCATAAATTACAGTAACAATTGATCATTCAATCAAAAAGATATATTAATGTTGATGTAGGTGACTTTAACAATTGAAAATGTCTGGATATCCCAAAATCACAGAGCTGAATGGAGTAATGCCAAATATAAGTAGCAGATAAATCATAAAAAATATTACAGTGAGTATCACTAAGTTATTCCATAAATTTCCGTAACAATTGATCTTTCAAACAAAAAGATCTATGTTACCATTATATACAATATTTACATTATAATTCATCCAATTGTGAAGAACATTATATTGACAGCAATTAAACGAACATTAATGAATGTAACTGACCCATTAAATATCTCAAATGATTTGCTAGAGGATAGAAACATATCAACGGAATAAGCTTAATCCTCTAAACCCTGACAGACATAGAGATCTCTACAATAATTGTTAAATGTAGATATATGTAAATATAGATAGTAGAATACACTATATATCTATGGAATCATAACTAGACATACCACTAGGGATCCCTCCTGAATCTGGTGAAGCAGCACTTGGGACCCACTACCTGTCCCCTAAAACAATATGTAATAGCTCTACACTCTCTCCTGACTCTAATAAATAATGTCAGCTATAATCTAGACATTATGAGCCAGATTCAATTGAGCAATTGTAAGTTACTGGAGCCTGTAAGTGAGGGCATAAGTTAATTTGCTATTCAAATGGCATTTTTTTTGCAAGCTAAAAACCACTTACTGGTTACGGGCTTGAAAACATTGCGTTTTTTAAACCCTGAACTTACAGCCTCCCGAAGCCTTTGATCTTTTATGTCTGTAAGAGAGTTCATTAGAATCGCAAATCGCTACTCAATTGCTACAATTCCCCAAGCCCGCAAATGTTTTCACACCCATAAACAGCAAATGTAGGAGAAAATCCTACAAATACCAGATAGGAATCGCAAGGGGGGGTTAACCCTTGTCTGTAGCACTGTAAATTCAAATATGAAATCAATACTGCACTGCAAATGACGGGGAAAGTGATGAAAGACAGTATAATTAATTGTGCAACAGTCTCAAGCTCGCAAATCTTCAACAAAAATTAAATTTTTTAAGTGTCATTTCGGGTTTATATCGATCTTGGAAATCAAGAGTTAATACATATCAGACCACTCACATGGACTAGAACAGTATTGGCATGTACTTTGATTGACATGTAACCTCCACGTTTTACTGCCGTAATGATGACGGTCTCATTTTCTATTGGCTGTTTCTAAATGGCCTTGCTTAATTGATCATGTACCCATCCTGAAATGCTACATACGAGTGCATGGTTTATGGTTCCGGCTTTCAGACACTAACTTGCGGGCTTGTTCAATTGAATAGCACTGGAATCCTGTTTTTCTCTCTTCCTCTCAGTCCTGTGTGTCTCTCTCTGTCCTGCCTCTCTACGTCTCCCTCTCTGTCCTGTGTCTCCCACCCTCTGTCATGTCTCTCTCTCTCTGTGTCCTGTCTCTCTCTCTCTCTCTCTGTGTCCTGTCTTTCTCTATATACAGTATATATGTCCTTTCCCTCTCTCTTTCCTGTCTCTCTGTCTCTTTCTCTCTGTGTCCTCTCTCTCTCTCTGTGATTCCGTTCTACTAGCTGGACTGAAATGTTGGATTCCTGATTTCTGCACATTACACTGTTTAATACTGAACAAATAATCTGCAGCCTCTTCTATATAACCTCAAAGATAGATGTAAACAAAAGTAATGTATAGGTGCAGATAAGGGTTACTGCTGCAATTTCATAACACTTTCAGCAAACTGCAAGTAGAATAAGAACTAAATGGAATTAAGCTGTATTGTTTTGTGTTGTCTATTCTCAAGACTTACAATCAATAAAACACATTTACTTTCTCCTGTACCCACCTTCCCCGATCTCTCCGCCTCTCAGGTGCAAGGCTGAACCTGCCTTCCTCAGGCATTTCCTTTGACACACCTCAGTAAAACCTGAAGACGCCAGCTCAACAGGAGTCTACCTCACTGATTTCACATATATCTGGACAATACCCTGAGCCACGCAGCAGTGACCCCCAGGTAGGACACCTAATTAACCCTTTCTATCACACAAGTGATCAAACACAACTGGAGAAGAAAACTCAGGGGGATTCTTACAAATGAGGGCACTGATTGACAATGCATGTGTACCTTCCCAGAACCTTCGTAAACAAATTGTTCTTCACCTCTCTGGTATTCAGGGCAAGCTAATGCTAATTCCAAGCACTGGCTTTGCTATTTGCTGTGTTAATACCACCTTTACTGGAAGCCTATACCTAGAATCTGTCACCCTTTCACAGCATGATCACTTATTGAAACACTTATTTTTTAGGCTGAAATACCCCAAGGTACTTTAATGTATGTGGAATCCTGTAACATACTGTATTTTGTATAATTTTGGTTTTCTGATATTATTTATGATTTATCACACGCAACATGATATAGCCCTTCTTTGTATTCTTCCTATTGTCTTCAATTTGTTTATGCTCCTGTATAAATCTGGTATATGAGGTGTCATCACTACTTGTCGCTGCTGCTAAGCAAATTATTTTTAATGGATTCACCAAAAAACTAAAATGTCAACTATTTTGTGATAGAGGAAATAAGAGAATAACAAATAGCATATATTAACAGGACTGTGATTGCTTTTGTACTTTAAAAACATGATTTATATGTATATATATATATATATATATATATATATATATATATATTTATTTATATTTCTTTATATATATATATATATTTATTTATTTATATATTGATGGTACTTGTAGTGTACAGTATGGGCTTAGAATATGGTCTGAAACATTGCTCTCTGAAGCCTGATATAAAGAATGGTATGAGGATTTAGTCGTTTTTTTGTTTAACTGATGCTGTGCTGCATATATGACACGGTTACAGTTGCATTCACCATAATGTGGGCAAAGTTGCCAAAAGTTTAAGCTCATATCTATCTATCAATATTATACAGAGCATATCAACGTAAGATTATATATATATATATATATATATATATATAGTTGCACAAAAGGTCAGTGTCTCATTGCACCCTTTTTCAAATAATACAAAGATACACTGGAACCGAAAAATCACCAGTAAATGTAATATCATAAGAGTATTTTGAAAAGAAATGTCATTTGAAAATGACCATATATATATGGGGATCTCTGAGTTCTGTATTTGGAAAGATTGAGGGATGTTTCGACTGTGTCACTGAACTGAGATGCATGATATTAATGTTTCACATTGAAAAATACAAAAGAGACATATTTGCAAGCAGTTTGTTTTAGTTTCTGACACTTTGGTCAAAATTTATTAAGCTTAACAGAGGATGTAGAGTGTTTCCTCAATGCTACAATAGCTTTAGCTTTTTCTATGGAAAAACAGAACCAAATAATTGAACAAAGTTTTGAGAATTATGGGTATAAATATAAATATATATATATATATATATATATATATATATATATATATATATATATACACATACACATGTTTGGCACTGTGTCTGTACAACAGTAAGGGTGGAGCACATCTGGTGTAGATCATTTGAATTATTAATAATGGGAATTATTGATTTTATTGGGATTTGATCTATTATTCAAGTCAAGCCTTTGTTTTGCATTATAATTTGTCCTATTTTGCCATTAATTTCTGTTTCATTTCAATTTGCAGCTGCACTAGTTTGTACATACTGCAAAACGTGGCAGTTTAGATGCATGCAACATTTTCACTTTTAAGAGAAGGGTTTTAACAATATTTGCATATTTTTAATTTTGCCTTTCTAATTACATGTTTTACATGATTATACAAATGAGAATGGTATGGCCATAAGAAAACACATTAGCACAGTATCATAACAAGGATGCATGAATTTGATGATATTTTTTCTTTTTAATTCGTTGCACTTCACCTTTTTTTATAGAAAAAAAGAGAGAGATTGATCAAAGACATACTGTAAAATTCCACCTAAAAATAAGTTGCCATAATATGAAAGCACACACTTAAAGGACCACTCAAGTATCATAGTATGGTATTATGAAGAATTCAGCAGTGTGCAAAATGTTTATACAAAGTTTAAAATAATTCAATGCAGCCTTCAGTTTTTTCACTATTATTGCTGTAATGGCAGCAGACATTTTGATTTTTTTCCTAAAAGAATAAGACAACTGGGAGGGGTCACGAGGTACTGTGGATTCAGATAAGCTCTCTATTCACTTATGTTAAAAGACGGGCGCTTTAAATAGCTACTTGACAATAGAACTATATTATTATTTATAACATATATAGTTGCTGTAATTCCGAGTTGTCGTCATGCTATGTTAATAGTTACGGGCTTGCGCGTGCGCAGTGAGAAACAAAGGCCTGAAAAAGAGGCTCCGACCGGCTTCTGAGTTATGGGCTTGAAAAAATTAGATAACAACCACACTTATGGGTTCCCTGCCTCCTCCTGAGGCAGGGAGTCCATAAGTGAGGTGGAAAGCTAATTTGCCATTCATTTGGCGTCTTTTGGCGAGGCCCGCAACGAGTGCTAAAGTTACGGGCTTGAGCATACTCACAGTGCATGCCACGGCCTGCAATAAGGCGCAAAGCCGATCATTGCCGGTCCCGTGATGAGCACTGAAGCCGCTTATCACAAGGACGGTAAAGTAGAGGGGGGGGGAGAGGCTTTTGGCGCTCATTGGAAGGCCCTCGATGAGAGCCAAAGGCGCTCATCGTTAGGCCTGCAAGTTAGAGGAGGGGAGAGCCTCCCATTGTGTAGCAAACAGCATTGCGAGGCGTCACATTTTACTGCCGTCACTTTAGAGTGGGCAAGTCGCTAGTATGAGATAAATATATTGATAGATAGATAGATAGATAGATAGATAGATAGATAGATAGATAGATAGAGGAAGGTTATGTGGAATAGGGAAGGAGGAGGTCTTATATGGAGCAAAATGAATGGCTAGAAGGAGAAGCTTCATGGAATATGTAACAACTCTAATGTCTGAGTTCAGACTAAGAGCCAATAAGCTCACTAGCATTAAAACTAACAGCACAGCAAACAATGGCAGGTCAAAGAAAAAGAGCAGAACAAGTCAAATGGTGGAAGTTCCTTAACTTATACAAATATGTAAACATTCTTTCATTAAAGAAATAACTTATCTTAACATAAGGTGGAACTTCCCCTTTAACTAACATTCCTTTATTCTTTCAATGTTGGCCGCAAGCTTTGCAGACTTTGCAGCTTTTGTATAGTCTTAGTCATATCTCATAAGATAAGCAAAGTGTATATATGGCTGTTTGTAGAAAATGTAAGATGAAGACATATCTTAGTCTACTGTATCAGTTATTATCACTTCCCATGATTCTCCATGAATGTGCTTGGTGTGGCAGCATAACCCAACCTTAAACCCTTTGTCTTACTAAACAAAACATTGTAATATACATAAGCATAATACAGCAGGGTTGGGTTACATTGTTTTCTTATAGAAATGTATAAGGCATCTCAAAACATTGTGTAAATGACATTTATAACCTAGAACACATTTTAAAAAAAAGCCAGTAATGACTGAGCTGATTGTGGCAGGAAATTAATGGTGTGCAGGATAAAGGAAATTCCACCTCCTCATTTTATCATTTTTGCCCTTTACGTCTGTCTTTCTGTTTAATAATTATGATTTTTTCTTAGGTTTCCAATTTAGGTTTTGCCGTAAATACAGAACAAAGATATAACAGAGTATTGACATAGTCTGAGCCAATACGATTCCATTTTCTCCACCTCCAAATTTAGCTCCATCCCATTTTACCATTTACATTTTACTGCCTTACTTTCACCAATTCACACACATTTCTTTTGACCGTTCTATATTTGCCCTCTCTTTTTCTTAACTTGCTTTCCTGTTTCTGAGCCATTTCCCCTATCTTATGTGCTACTCATTTTTGTTTCTCTACTTTCCTCCTATTTTTCTCATCCCAACTGCCCTCTTTAAAGGATAACTACATGATGAGCAAAATTATATATGACAAATTTGGGCCTAAGCATAATTAGGCAGAGATTATCTCAATGTAACTGGCATTTAAAAATGTGACCTAACTGACTTCTAAGAAGCCTCCAGAGTAACAGTGTCTCATCTTCTAGAACCTCCTCTTTTCTTCCTGTTCTCTCTCATGTAGGGTGCCTTGTTTAACAACTGTTATATAATGCCAAAAAACACATGAGTGGCTCACAATAACAATGCTTCTAAGAAGCAGAAAATTACATGCTGTGTGTCAGAGCCATGCCTTGGTCAAACATTGCATCCTGCATGAGAGAGAACATGGCATACTGCATGAGGGTGGAGGGGTTCCAAAAGGTGAGAATCGTTTACTCTGGAGACTTCTTAGAAATAAGGGAATTGTAATTTTATATGAAAATTACGTTGAAGAGGATAAACTGATTTGAGTAACCAAGTTAAAAAAGTAATATAAAACTAAATAAATGCCCAAAGAATCCCTTTAATGAACACTGTGAACAAAATTCATGGGTTTCATTAAATGATTATAGTCAAATTATCAGTGGTATCCGGGGATTATATGAACTATTATGGGATTCAATTATTTCAAGTAAAATTTATAGAGACAAATCTTTATAGTTATTGGGGTTTACTCATTACAAGAGGTTAAAAATCCAATAATATTCTATAATGAAATATAATCTGAAAATGATCCATTAGTTAAGTGAATGGATATAAACAATATCCTCTGGAAAAATCTAGAGAGAGTGTGTTGATGAAAGGTTGGATTTTGGGATTAGAGTTTGGATTTTATTATATAGAAGTAAATATAACTAACTTCTTTATTGTTCATACAAGTGTAGAAATATATGTATAAATCAGCTCCAGATAGTACAGTTCTATAATATTCATCTTGTGAGATAACATATCACTATTTGATAGATCTAGGCTTCTGTGCGCAAGATTATTATTTTTAACACTACCCAAAAGACAGCACTGCAAGATTTATAAAAATGTTCTTTTTTACAATATGTGAAGAATATACTACAGAGACATCTCTTGTAATCTTTTAAATCATCCATGCAGAGTTTTTACAGATTATGGAAATTTACAAGGGACATCGTATTCTGCTGGCAAAATTAATATGGGTCAGGAGGGCAATGAAAGTCTATAAAGTGGAAAAATAAGGTCAATTTGAATTGAAAAATGTTTAATTTTTAATTTCCAATCAGGTTGTGCTTCTATCATAGAGAAAATGGCAACACAATATAAAATAAGGGTGGTTACCATGCAAAAGTCCCTTTATATCTTGCTGACACCCCAATCTCTTTTCAAAAAGTCCAAAACAAAAGGACATTGTAGTACAAAAGAGCATGTTTTATATATATAATAAAAGTTTTTTTCCTAGGAAAATAAATAATATGAATTGAAGTAAATTAATACAAATAATGGAAGATAGCCTTTATCTTAAAAGTTTCTTAAGGGGAAGTTTAGACCAGGACTCATGATGGTCCTGTTAATTGTGTTTTCTTATCTAATGCAAATTAAAAACAGAGTGAGCAAACCACAATACATTACAGTTCACACATCCATAAGGTTCACTGCCTCTCTATTTTCTAGGAGGAGAAAACAATCTCATACTATCTAAATTTAATCTAAATATCCATGTATAGGTCAGTTATTTCTCATACATTACAACTTTTTGTAATGTTTAAAACACATTTCTTTAAATGCATGCTAGAAATGAGTGGACTATAGTGATCGCCACTCTGCATTATCATGGTTTTAAAAGGACATGTTTTAAATATTGTTTTTTATAAAAATTATTTTTAGAAGCATACATTAAAGAACCTAAAATCTGTAGATGGAAATGTCTTGGCCTGTTATGTGATGCAAGGTGGAAGAAAGCATTGAGAAGTGATCATAAAAACATATTGAGCACACTTGTGTAACAAAAAACAGCTACGCTATTTTATGATCACTCTTTAATTTGGATCATTTAACAGGTTGCGTTTGTCAGTGTCATTATAATATAAGTTTTTCAAATATAGAAACATAGATCTAACAGCAAATAAGAAGCAAAACTGCCCTTCTAACCAAAATACTTGATTAATTAACCCGTAGAATAGCTTTACGCTTATTTCAGGCAAGCGTAAATTCCTTAACTGTATTTGACCCCACCACTTCCACTGGGACATTTTCTACTATCCCTTCTGTAAAGTAGTTATTTTGTGGATCACTTAATATTCCACCTTCCAACTTCAAATCATGATCTCAGGTTCTTGCAAATGTTAAATTTTTGAAACACACTTTTTTTTTTAAGGCTTAAACACAATTGTAAATCCACTAATAAATGGTGATGCTTGTTAAAGTTCAACAGACAAGGACAGGGGATGTAGATAAACGGGAAAAAAACTGGTATTATTTAAAAGTAAGAGCTTTCTCTTGCCTCTTAGAGGAGTTTTTTTTGTTTTCTTGAAAGGAACTTGCTCTGCAGGTTTTCTGTAATTCTATACCGAGTTTTCTGGTTGTTCTTCTCTCATGCAAATTTTTTTAAACTTTCAGTAAAAGACAAACACTCAGCTTCATAACTCCTTGCCAAATAGGATGTTTCTCCACCTCAAACACGAGACGTGAGCAAGCACACTGCAATGCAGTAGTTAAACATTCCAGAGCTCTCTGACCTGAGAGTTTTACATGGGCCTAAGGAGAGTTTATTTATACTGAGAGTTTCAAGAAAGTCCATGAGATCAAAATGTTTTTGATGGTTTTGGGGAACCTATGACCCTTTTGGCTCATTCCTTGTGGCATGTGCTGTCCTAGGTACAAACATCACTGCACCAGAGAACCAAGACAGAAAGGTTCAGCATCAGGCACTAAGTCATGGGGAGCCACATTGGAAGCTCTCCAGATTTATGAAGACAGGAACATAAAGAATGGAAGAGAGGGAATAGACTGTAAGCGCTTCAGAGAACGGACCTCAACTCTATTGCACCAAGCTGTCTACCGACCCACTTGTATCGTATTTGTATTTTATTGTAGCTGTATTTTTATTTCTACTTTGTGTATACCCTTGTGGTTTACTAATCGTACTTACTCTATTTTATTCTACTATGTAAAAAGGCTATAAATATTGCTGACAATTTAAAAATAAGAGTACTACTAATAATAATTGGAATCTTTAAAGTCAGCCCACACATATAATATAATTAATCAAATCTAACAACCGAAAAATGTGTGCCTTATGTCTCTAAGAAATATTTAATTAATGTTATTGTAGGATAGTGACCCTTATTATTTTTTTTATTTGGGTCTGTGATCTTTAATTGGTAATACATTCCCTGCCTTTTGTCTCTGTGGACAAATAGTGTGTAATAGATGTAATCCCATTACATTTTAGGAAGACAGATCATACAGAAAGATGTTTAAAAAGACAAAGTTTGTGTTCAGTGAAACCTGTCTATCTTTACACATTAATAGAATGGATTTTGTATGCAAATAAGCTTACAGCACTTTTACCCAGAACCAGCTATGAAGACTAATTAGCAAATAGACCCAGTGAGAGTGGAGTCACGATCTGCTACTTCAGGTAGACTTGGTAAGAACCTAGTTCAAACTTATCCAGCAGAATTGTGCGGTCCTTGTACACCTCTTATAGCAGAAGATAGAACATACACAGGAACCACGCCCAGGAACTTGCTTCAGCAGACCAGGAACACCATATAATCCCTTAGAATTAGGATTAATGCACAGATTGACACTTACACCTTGTCTATGTAAGTAGATACCACTG
Source organism: Discoglossus pictus (assembly GCA_027410445.1). NCBI lineage: Eukaryota > Metazoa > Chordata > Amphibia > Anura > Alytidae > Discoglossus > Discoglossus pictus. The sequence continues at coordinate 224,345,427 of CM050164.1, read as the reverse complement.
ACATACCTTTATTAATTGGAACATTTTATACAATTTTCTGGCACACATACTGGCCAGTCAGTAAGCCCCATCCCTAAATAATAGGCTGCCCCCTGCTTACTAGGAAAACCCTGTACCTTTAATGAGATCAGATCTTTAATCTCATTCTGTTGTCATTCACCAGATAACAACATTGTAACCTAATAGGCTGGTCCTTTAGCCTGCAGACTAGCTAATATGTTTCTTTAAAACAATTCTTATAACATGAAACATAATACATAAACCAACATACATACAGTATAACAGTGTAATCATATTTTAACCATAAGCACTAAGAAATACATAACCACAATAATAAAACAGAGCCAGGCCATAGTGTAAAATAGTCCAGTCAGGCCCTGGGTATGACAAGAGGATATATGCCTAAAGAGTCTATCATTTGAATGTTAAATGCCCCTAACATGGAGCACAATTCAATTTGTGCAATCGTAAGTTACGGGAGCCCGTAAGTGAGGCCGTAAGTTAATTTGCTATTCAATTGGCGTCTTTTTGCGGGCTCCAAACGGTTTACAGGTTACGGGCTTGAAAACTTTGCGGTTGTTAAACCCGGAATTCACAGCCTCCCGAAGCCTTTGATCGGTCCCGTCCGCAAGAGTTACAATCGCTAAAATCGCAAATCGCTATTCAATTGCTCCAAGCCCGCAAATTTTTTCAAACTCATAAACTGCAAATGTAGGAGAAAATCCTGTGTGCTAGAGATGACCCGCAAGGGGGTTTAACCCCTGTCCGCGGCACTGTAAATGCAAATTAAAAATCAATACTGCACTGTAAATGATGGGGAAAGCGATGAAAGACAATAAAATTAATTGCACAACGGTCTCAAGCTCGCAAATCGGCAATAAATATATTTGTTTATGTGTCATTTTGCGGATAAAACAATCACATATATACATATCAGGACACCCATATGGTCGAGAACAGTATTGGCATTCCTTTTCATTATTTTGTATTTTGAGGGTTTGCGGGTCCCACCGCATATCGGACCCCCAAACCTAATTTGATTGACTTGCAACCTCAATGTTTTACTGACCTATTGATGGTGGTCTAATTTTCCATTGGCTGTTTCTAAATGGGTAGTTACAGCCTTGCTTAATTGATCATGTTCCCACCCTGAATTGCTACGGATGAGGGCCCGTAGCTTGCGGCCTTCTTCAATTGAATAGCACTGGAATCAGAGACGAACGGGAGCCCGCAGCACGTCCGCAGACATGCAGCCTGTATCCCACGAGATGCAGGCTTGCAATTGAAGCATGCTCATGCTCTATTTAAAATTAGTCAGAAGAAGGTCCTGGTTTTGTTGCAAAGCTGCATGTCAGCAATTTGCAGTGGAAGTATTGTATGGTGCCCTAAACACCATTACATGATCTTTTCCATCTTGCTAACTCATTCCCATCTCTATGCATATGTTTTTTTCCTCTAACTCCTGGATTTAATATATATCCTCCATTTTCACTTGCACTCTACACTGTAGTATATATTCACAGTTTAATTTACAACTCCCCTACACACAATTTTTTTTTTAAACGTACCCTGAGGAGAGATTTACATTTTAGACATTGATAGCCAAGTCATGGCAGTCTTTCATTAAAATATCCCTGAGATCCATGTGTTTCTGGCATCATAGGAGCAGGCAGAGCTTCCGCCTCACCCTAACACGTGAGCACAAGCGGCATCCCAATGGGTGCGTCCATCAAAACTATGTAATGTCAGCACGTGCTGGAAAACAAATCATCACAAACATATTGAGACTTTAGATGCCAAACCAGGAAGCAGCAGGTCACTAGAGCAACGTTATTTATTAACTGCCAGTTAATGTGATACAAACTATTCAGGTCAGACCAGAGGTATGTCTTGAGCTGATGGACAAATCCTCTGTTAAGTTCACTGCAGGGAAACTATAGACATGCACAAGATGTCACTCTATATGTAATTTTATCATTTTGAGTTTAAAAGTGACCGAATAAGTTTGCTCTTTATTTTCTAAATTGTCCATTAAGTTCATTATATCCAAGATGTAATTCCCTCTTTCCTTGCTTACACATTGTGTGAACTTTCTGTGGGCTTTCTGTTAAATGAAAAGGTTTTAGTGGTAAACCCCAAAAAACAGAATATACAAAAGGTGACAAAATACATATTTTACATTATAGTAAACTAAAGTTTGTGGGAAACATGATAACAACTAAGAGGCAACAATAATTTGCTAAATAAAAAGGCAGAGATGTACCAGTGTTTATAAAGGTAGTTGGTATATCAAAAATGATTTTTTAAGGTCCCACACTAAGAGTCAGTCATTGATCTGGAAAAGTGTTTTTGGAATCCCCACAACATGTTGGCGTATATCCTACCATTTGTATGATAGATTAGGTAGATGATAAAACATATGCGCTTCTGTTTTCCGATGAGAAGGATTCAGAACATATTTTTGTACATTGTCAATCTATATGACATGGAATATCAAAACTGTATTCTCTACGTGTTTTCTGTAAGAGACATACTCACTGATAACACTTCCCAAAAGAGCAATTTATTGAAAGTGTTTTCCTGAAAACACCCAAAGCATCATGTGAAGCCATGTGCCTCTTGGTTAACAATGAGCTTCACATCTTCTTCCTGTCTTCAAATGTGACAAATCTTGATTGTTTCCTGTCCAGAAGAGCTCTAGGAAATTACCTCTTTTATTATCTTCTCCTAAATCTATAATACTTAAAAGGGAATAACCCAAATGCATTGCTTCTTATTTTGGTGATCTTAACATGGTCTTCCTATTTATGTGGTCTACTTACTGTGGTCTGAGAAGCACTGATTTTCATACAGTTGTGATCTTTGAATGTAGCATTGGAGTTGTGCAGAGACAAAGATTATGGGCCCTGTGCGTGGGAGGCAATGTAATTGTATAGAGAAAACAGTGTACATGCTACCTCTTTTACTGTTAGTAGGGAGTAACCTGGTTTTGGTGATTTCCCAGCAGCAAAACCGGAGGGTGTGGGAGAGAAAACATGTAGGGACCCGTGTGTGGCTCCCACAGTTAGACATTCAGTTGCTACAAGAAGAAATGACGATTGAACAGGCAGAGAGACTCAGGCTCAGTTACAGTTTTACCTACATACATGGATTGTTTGGGACTTCTAACATGAAATTGGGTAGACAGAAGGGCTTTGAAATTACTAAAAAGGCATTTAAGAGGGAATATTTGTTTTGTTAGAAAACTTTCACCGATATGCTGGAGCTCCTCCTATCTGTTTCAGACTGTGTCTTATTATTGATGAGTCTGTGGAGATGAGCTGCACATCCTATTACAAAACAGATGGGAGAAGTTCTAGCTTATATACAGTGTGGGTGGGAGTATTTGATCCCCTGCTGATTTTCAACATTTCTCCACTGGCAAATAAATGATCAGTCTATAATTTTAATGGTAGGTGTATTTTAACAGTGAGGGACAGAAAAAAAAAAAAAATGCATGTCAAAAAAGTTATAAATTGATTTGCAGGTCAATGAGGGAAATAAGTATTTGACCCCTTCGTCTTAGTATTTGGTAGCAACACCCCTGTTGGCAATCACAGAGGTCAGACGTTTATTATAGTTGGCCACCAGGTTTGCACACAGGGATTTTGTCCCACTCTTTTTTGCAGATCCTCTCCAAGGCCCTCATTCAATTGCAATTTGGCCAATTGAATAGGGCTCTAAATAAGCACATAACATATTTTTTTTAAAGAAGTTTTTCGTTAGTAAGCATCTATCCAAAAGCAAGGTTTTCACTAACTAAAAACGTCTTTAAAAAAAAATATGCTCTGTGCTTATATAGAGCCCTATTCAATTGGCCAAATCGCAATTAAATGAGGGCCCAAGTCATTAAGGTTTTGAGGCTGATGTTTGGCAACTCGAACCTTCAGCTCCATCCATCGATTTTCTATGGGTTTAAGGTCTGGAAACGGGCTAGGCCACTCCAGGACCTTAATGTGCTTCTTCTTGAGGCACTCCTTTGTTGCCTTGGCTGTGTGTTTTGGGTCATTGTCATGGTGGAATACCCATCCACGACCCATTTTCAATGCCCTGGCTGAGGGAAGGAGGTTCTCACCCAAGATTTGACGGTTTATGTCCTGCCCCTCGTCTCTTTGATGCGGTGCAGTTGTCCTGTCCCCTTAGCAGAAAAACACCCCAAAGCATAATGTTTTCCCCTCCATATTTGACGGTGAGGATGGTGTTCTTGGGGTTATAGGCAGCATTCCTGCTCCGCCAAACACAGTTGATGCCAAAGAGCTCGATTTTGGTCTCATCTGACCACAGCACTTTCACCCAGTTCTCCTCTGAATCATTCAGATGTTCATTGGCAAACTTCAGACGGGCCTGTGCATGTGCTTTCTTGAGCAGGGGGACCTTGTAGAATTTCAGTCTTCACGGCGTAGTGTGTTACCAATTGTTTTCTTAATGACTATGGTCCCAGCTGCCTTGTGATCCTTAACAAGATCCTCCTGTGTAGTTCTGGGCTGATTCCGTTCTCATGATCATTGAAATTCCACAAGGTGAGATTTTGCATGGAGCATCAGACCGAGGGAGACTGGCAGTTATTTTGTGTTTCTTCCATTTGCGAAGAATCGCACCAACTGTTGTCACCTTCTCACCAAGCTGATTGGTAATGGTCTTGTAGACCATTCTGTCCTTGTGTAGGTTTACAATCTTGTCCCTGACATCCTTGGACAGCTCTTTGGTCTTGGCCATGGTGGAGAGTTTGGAATCTCATTGATTGCTTCTGTGGACAGGTGTCTTTTATACAGGTAACAAGCTGAGGTTAGGAGCACTCTCTTAAAGGGAGTGCTCCTAATCTCAGCTTGTTACCTGTATAAAAGACACCCAGGAGCCAGAAATCTTGCTGATTGATAGGGAATCAAATACTTATTTCCCTCACTGACCTGCAAATCAATTAATAACTTTTGTTGACATTCGTTCTTCTTGTTTGTTTGTTTGTTTTTTGTTATTCTGTCTCTTACTGTTTTTTGTGATTCTATCTCTTACTGTTAAAATACACCTACCATTAAAATTATAGACTGATCATTTCTTTGTCAGTGGACAAAAGTTCAAAATCAGCAGAGGATCAAATACTTTTTTTACCCACTGTATCCAGAACAAAAAAAGCAAGTTTTAACATAAGGTCAAAATCAATTTTGAGTATAAGATTTCTCACAATAGATCATCTTAAAATATAATCATATTGTAGTGTCCCCTAAACATATTTTTCAGAGGAGCAGTAATTTCCTTGTATAACTTTTCCTCTCTCAATACCAAGGATGATATGTATGTGGATATGTTTCCTGTATGTACCTTTAGAGTTTCTCTCCAGTATGAGGACACAAACGTAACATTTGTATGTTATTTTAATGTCCCAGCAAATAAAATCTTAATCATAACAAGAAGTTCCCTGTCTGACCTATTTATAGCACTAATGATAAATTATACGCTATAGTTTCATAGTCACATGATACGTAATCTCTTAAGAATCTGCCTCTATCCAAACAACTAATGCATCTGGAATAGGAGACATTTTAAAAATGAAGTTGAATGTGAAGCCAGGTGACTGTAACAAAGCATTCTGGGATTTCACTCAACAAATATAAAAGAATCTTGTTGCAAAACTAGGTACAACATTCAAATGTGTATCCATGGATTAGTCAGAGGACCTGGTAAAACGAATATACTCAGGTAACTAAACAGTTTGGTTAGACAGAAATGTATTACCTAAAAGAAAGTCAGTAACAAATAATGTCTACTGTTTTAAAGAAGTAAGGAATAGGGCACTTTGTATTACTATTTAATCTTCTTGTAATTTTCATTAACCCATGGTCCTTTAATCTACAATATTTACTTACATGTATGAATTTGAATCAGGGGGTGTAAATATTTACGTTGTTCCATTTCTTTTTCTTTTCAGGTGAATTTCCACTATGGATTGGAAGACATTCCAAGGTTTACTGAGTGGTGTAAATAAATACTCTACAGCATTTGGACGTATCTGGTTGTCCGTGGTCTTCGTGTTCCGGGTTCTTGTGTATGTGGTTGCAGCAGAGAAAGTTTGGGGTGATGAGCAAAAGGATTTTGACTGTAACACCCGGCAGCCTGGGTGCACTAATGTCTGCTATGATCACTACTTTCCAATCTCACACATCCGTCTCTGGGCTCTACAGCTTATTTTTGTAACGTGTCCATCTCTCTTGGTCATCATGCACGTGGCCTACAGAGAAGACAGGGAGAAGAAGAACCGAGTAAAAAATGGAGAGAATTGCTCCAAGCTGTACTCAAACACAGGCAAGAAGCATGGTGGATTATGGTGGACCTACCTTCTCAGTCTCTTTTTTAAGACAGGAATTGAGATCACGTTCCTTTACATCTTGCATAAAATGTGGGACAGCTTTGATATTCCTCGGCTAGTAAAGTGTACTGATGTTGATCCGTGTCCCAACATTGTAGATTGCTACATTGCACGACCTACTGAAAAGAAGGTTTTCACATATTTTATGGTTGGAGCTTCTGCTATCTGCATCATTCTTAGCATATGTGAGATATTCTACCTAATATTCAAGAGGGTTATGAATAGCATTCAAAAGTATAAGAAGTCTAGCAACCACTCCGTGACTTACAGCAAAGCTTCCACCTGCCAGTGCCACATTCGGTATGATCCCTTAGAGAAGAAAGCAATGAACAAGAATGTTGAATCTATAAGAGCTTCTGCTCCCAACTTGACATCAATATAAAACGTATTGGAATGTTTGAAATTGTCTTCTTTATGGAAGAATGAGGCCATATGATTGTTTTGGTGTAACAATACCCTACTGCGCTAATGCTCATGAGACATTTCTACTCTATATGGAAGATAGACTGCCATGAAGGGAGAAACAGATCTACTGTTTGTGCCAGTATAAAGCTAGAGCTGCCAATTTCTCTCACAGCTGCCAAAAATAAAGGGCTATCCACCTTTTCTTAATGTTTACAACATATTTTACTCAATATATAAAAAGAAAGCTTGATGAATGTTTTATCTCAATGGAAATCCAGCAGTAAACTAGGCCATGTTCTTACAGGTGACTCAACATTTTCGGTTGACTATTATCAGCCCATGACTTTGCATTTCATAGTTTGTTACAGGCCACCAATACCGAAAAAAACATCTAAGAAAGACTTCAAAGCAATGGCCTTCTAATTGCCCACAATAAAAACTTGGGGACTTACATCACATAACATATTATCATATATACTGTTTCATGCAGGAAAGTTTGTATATATATTTTCCAGAAGAAAGAATAAAAGATGTCAAGAAGTGTTAGCTATTTAACTGACACTTTAAATCACAGACCAAAACCCTCCAAAATACAACACACAAGCACTACTTTGGAATTACTGCCAGCTTGACATGTCATTACCATGCGGTGTAAATAAACTGTATATAAGATTGAAAATGTATAGTTTGTATATGAATCAAAGCATGCTAACATGTTTTTATCAAAGCAATACAACTATTTACTGTCAAAATGGTAATATTGGGTTAAAATAATGTCACTGAAGTCAAAAAAGTTGCTATTGGGACTATAAAATAACAAGTTTTAAACATTACAAAAGTTGTTTTTTTCATGAAGAAATGAGTGTCATAAGGATTAGGAAATATTATCTTAAAGTCAGTACCTAAACTTATAAAGGAAGTAACTCCTTAAGTTGACTGGTACAGGGCCATGAAACACTCGTAGTAAGAACGAGAATCTGAATTTCTCCAGGTATTAGCCCTTGTAGCACTCATATTTAATACATTTAATTTTTCATGTAATTAAACATTTTTTATAAAGTTAAAAGCTTTATCTTATAAATTAACAATAACACGTTTTGCGAGTTCAGTGTTCATTTAACAAGGCATAATTTGAGAATATTTCTAAGTACAAGAGGGACATTCACACTCTCAGTCAATGTAATTGATTAATATGTGCTCAGAGATTATTTTAGGGAGATGGCGTTTATAGAAACTGGAATGTGCTTCCCCCAGAAAAAAATCATGGTTTTTAACCACACTTTCATAAAAATATTAATTTAAGACCTGGAATGGAGCTTTCCACAAACAAGCTCTGCTTCACTATTATCTGAGCGATGAACCTTAATTTCAAACAAAAATAAAAATTATACAATAAATATACATAGTGATTAAAGGACCACTGCACTTCAAGAAAAAAAAAAAACTTGTTTGTGAACTATGTGCCAAACTAACAATTTTAGCAGCTGTGTAAGACAAGGACATAATATGTTTTTTGGGGGAAATCTAAATGATTGAACACTTTTATCAGTACAGGAATCCATTTTGTGTTTGTTACATAACATTCTGAGAGTTAGATGTAGGGGTGTATGTGTGAAATAGACACCACATTGGTTTCCGCTCATTGGGCCAGAATTAGACACCTTACATTATTTAATGCAATCATAGCTTTCCAGACATGTAAAGCCCTTTTCACACACACAGGGTCCTACAGGGTCCTGCAGAGGCATCAAAATAGTTTTTTCCTATTTAAAAATTAGGTGTGTGGATTTTTACCGGATTAAATATGCTCTTAGGCAACATTTTCCAATATACTTTTTTTCATTGTGCAGTGATCCTTTAAACCCTAAAAGTGTATTAAATTATTAAGATGACATTATATCAAAATCATGCTGAAAAATATAATACAAAACAACCATATCATGTGCTATAAGAATTGAATATATAATAATATTTGTAAAAAACTATAAACGTGTTTAAGTGCCAGACAGTGCCAAATAAAATAGAACAAAAAATGTATGTCATAATAAAGATTTTAAATTATGTGCAAGTCCCCAAAAAATCCAAGTTAACTAAACCAATAGAATCATGACCAATCCTTCGGCTTCACTTGTTCACAGTTTCAGATGCCAATGCCACAATGCGTTTCACCCTAAGAAATTTTCAATGGTCAGCCTCGTTGTAGTACAGTATTTGGTTGTTTTGTATTATATTTATCAACATGTTTTTGACATAATATCACCTTAATAGTTTAGGCACATGTATAAGATACTTTCAACTTTTAATCACTATATATATATATATATATATATATATATATATATATATATTTTTTTTTTTTTTTTTCAAATGAAGATTTATCACTTAAATAATGAAGTGAAGAGTATTTATTAAAAGTGCCATTCCAGGCAGCAAATGAATATGATCTGTACTTAAGCAGGAAAATTATTAAATCATGGTATGTGGCTGCACCTGAGATACTCATTAGTCCCGTTGAGGAAATACAGAAAGTTTACAGAAAACTGAGTACCCCCACACTGCCACATTGCCAAGGGGAATTAAACATTTTCATTTATAAAATAATACGTTTTATTTTTATTTTATAGCAATGAAAATATTGCACTTGTTTTTAGAACTGTGTATATTGCAGTGCAAAGGATATGACATTTAGAAACTCTCATATTCAAAGTGGCACCTTATATTTTGGGGAAGGGGAGCACAGGAAGAGGTTAAGAAAGGTATAAGGATAACACAACTTGCATATCAAATTTTCTTCCATATCTGTATTTATTATTTATATAGAAATGTATATTTTATTAAAAAAACATCTTTTTTCTAACAGTTGACAGAGTTGTCTGTAATTTTAAGGCGGGTCTAATCTACATGTACATCAAACCATTATATCTAAAGGGATGTCAAACCTCTTGCTCAAAGTTCTTCACACACACACACACACACAGGAGCCAGACAGACTGTTTTCCAGGAGTCTGGAAGGAAGTATTTAATAGAGATGCAATGTACTATATATTTTTTCTACAGATGCAACTTAGAGAGTAACAGTGACAGCCTTCTACACAAACACACAGCTATACTGTGACATATATTGTGAACACATCATTGGTAGAGTTCAGACAGATATATATATATATATATATATATATATATATATATATATATATATATATATATATATATATAGATAGAGAGATAGATAGATAGATAGATAGATAGATAGATAGATAGATAGAGAGAGAGAGAGAGAGAGAGAGAGAGAACCAGACCCCCACACAAATGCACTTCAAGGGAAAAAGGAATGTTTAAGATTGTTAAATGTCTCATAGTGAGCATGATTATAAGGCTCCATCTTAAACATTTCCTTTTGCCTTGAAGTGTATTTGTGTGGGTGTCTACTGCACTATGACTAATATACATACCAGCCAGTGGCAGAGACAGGGCAGGCACATTTTTGTTTGTACTTCCCGGCCCCCCTTCAGCATCAACTCACACAGACACAGGCTACAGATTGGCACAGACAGACACAGGATGCACATTGGCTATTACAGACACAGGATGCAGATTTGGGGGCAGCAAAGAGGGCTGAGTGTGGCCATAGGGGGGGCGCAGGGGGGCATGGGATGGCTGCAGGGGGCCAAGGCTGGTTATTTAAGGGACAGCACTGGGGCCCCCCAGAGCAGGGTCTTGGTGCATTTCATCGGCTGTAGCTCCTTCCCCGGATACCAGCAACTCACACCAACACACAGCTGCACAATAACTATACAGTACCTGGAACCTCATAACCATGCCCGCCATGAAACATTTAATGATCTTAAACATTTAACAATCTTTTGCTTTGAAGTTCTGAATCAATCTGCTACTTCGGGAGGACATTTCTCACTGCTGCCTTGCAAAGTGTGATGTCTATTTTAAAAACACAGAGGATTGAGCTACTTTCTAGCACATGGCTTTGGGGCTAATAAAGCATTGGAGCACTATCAGAAATAAACACCAAGGGCAACATTCAAATCTTTTTTGTAGCTTTACGTGTCAAGTTGATTCATAAATCACTTTCTAGCTATTCCAATCCACATAAAAAGCCCTACCAGTAGTGAAGTGCACACAGAGTAGCCTAAAAATGTCAAAACATGCAATCTAGGTGTAGCTGTCCCATTCAAATTTTGCCTCAAGTCATTTCAAGCCAAAATGCTACCATGTTACCTTCCTAGTAGCCACATTAGATTTGAAGCTTGTATGTGCAATGTGAGACCTGCAACAGCTTTGAGCTTGACATTTTGGAGCTTTACAGTGCAATTAAATTAGAACATGCTGCGAGTTACAGGCTTGAGAGGCAAACTCGTAAACCATTTTTTGCTCATTGGATGTGTGGCCATGAACGGGATCAATTAGTCAAGCTCATAGTTACGAGTTTAGATGGAGCCAATGGAAACAGAGATCGTCAGAATTACGTCACTGAAAAATGGAGGTGGTTCAATTACGAGTTACAATCGGACCCACATTCCAGATGTGATGCAATATTGATAAAGCCATGAATATGATATTCTATTACATGCAAGTTCCATTATATGTATTAACACATTGATTGCCAGAATAGATATAACACAGAAAAAACGCCCCCAGTTCCCAGAGTATTCAGATAACCTTGGAATCTATATAGACCCCCATGACATCTAACATGTAACCTCTGTGGCAGCTAAAATGTAACCCCCACCTCTGAGGTTCCTAATAGACCTTTGTGACACTCCTTCAGGACCCCCATGGAAAATAACATTAACCCTTATGTGCCTTGTGTCCACAAGTACACCCATGGCACCCTAATTACTAACACATGGGTCAATATAGACAAATAAAAAAAAAATACACTACATTAAAAAAATGAAACAGTAAAATATAATAAAAAACTTTCAAAAAAAAAAAAAACTGTTACAAAGTAAAAGTCCCAAAAAAAAAAAAAATCCTGTAAGGAAAAAATAAATAAATCATACTTATATATCCTTTTATGCCCTGGAGCAATGATCCATGATGCACATGTCCCCAGTCTTCTGCTCTGGATAAACGGGCTGTCCACGTTGATAGAAATATCTTGCCCTCTTCAATCTTGATTGAAGCCAGTGGTCCTCATCTTCTGGCCCTTTGCAAGGGGCCTCCATAAAAAAAAACACAAGTTCTAAAAAAAAACATCTGCAAATTATTTTTGCCATGCTTTTCCGGCTTAAATATGATTTTTTTTTCAACTTCTGATTGGCTGAAATGTGTATCAAGTATTGGATATAACCCTGCTTAATATGTCTTGGGAACATTTCTAAATCAGTCAGAATACACAGATTTATAAATCCTATCAGTCTGTGGATTATGATTGATTTAAAAATGTTCCCATACCACCTGCGCCAGCGCTAGTTCCACCGGTGCTTCACTATATAATCTGTTACGTTAGCAGTGAGAGGTTTTGTGGGGAAAACAGGTCTCCAGATCTACTTGAGACTTGTAAGTGTACTTAGAGTAATCCATTCTATCCTTACCAGGACTAAAATACCCATTATTCTCTGGGACTAAGAAGAAAACTTTGAAAGGTGCTCAATTTTCTATCTTGGATGGAAACAACAAATATATTTAGATACAAGAAATATATATATATATATATATATATATATATATATATATATATATATACTAGCGAATTGCCCGTCAAAAAATGATGGGCATGAAATTGTAAGCCAGGGAATGCGGTTTGAGACATAATGTAAACTGTTTTTTACCCTGAGGAGCTTTGGCGCTCATTGCAAGCCTTGCGCTGAAGCGCTCATTGCGAGACTCTTGGTTGTTATATTTATTTTTGTGTGCTTAGGGGATTTTCGTGTGTCTAAACTCTGTAATTTGGACTTAAATTGAGGTATAAGTTCACTTGCAGAGTTCCTGGGTGCCGTCCCCCCCCCCCCCCTCATTGCAGCCGACATTGGAGCCTCCACCTTCTGCAAATGCGGCCGCTGGCTTTGCGAGGGTCCACGTTTATGGCCCGAATTAGTTCTTGCGAGCTAGCTTTGCGAGTTTGCAAATAGTGACGACGATTCGTAGTTTGACAACTATTATATGTGATATATACAGTTTTTAACTTATTTTAGAAATTCAAATGTGAACATAAATGTTCTATTCATTTACTATATATATATATATATATATATATATATATATATATATATATATATATATATATAAAATTTAATATTTTATTATAGTGTCAGCTACCTTCTTAACTAAACATTTTAATGTCCTCACTGAGTACTGTTTCATAATGTTAGAACATTGAAATCTTTTGGGAGCAACTACGTATTAAAGAAGAGTTAACAAAACACCAAGGATTCTGTGATTTGTCCTGAGATATGTACAGAAGTCTCAAAATCATATGCGGAGAGTTCCCAAGTCTACATAGCACTAGCACAATCTAGACAGAGCTGCTATCAGTCACACAAACTAGTAAACATTTACAGCACAGGTATTAGTAAAGCATTTGGAATCAGCATATTTTAAATGGTGCAATATTGTCCTCATGTGTAACTAGGTTGAATTACAGGAGGAAGCAAGTTATTTTGCAAACAAAATTAAGAAGTATGTGTGCAGGGGTGTTCCACCTCAGTACTGTCTGCAGGCATTTGTGGAAACAATGTACAAAAGTTTGTAGGTAATATTAAAAACATAATTAATTATGACAGATTTGGTCCTTTATCCGGCCGTTAGGATGTTTTGGTCCAGCACATTTTTAACTAGGAGTAACCATTGTATTAACAGAAGCAGAATGACTTTACACCACTCGGTTTAGTTTAGTTTAGAAGACACAGTATTCAGTTAATTGGACACTAAACTGTATTGGGGGGTTCTATAACTAGCACAAACCAAACATAACATATGCAAGAGTCTCAAGAGGAGCTCAGCTGGAAAATAAAATAAAAAGTAATTGAAGGAGAAGAGAAAGTGAACAAGATTTGAGAGAATAAAACAGCGGAATGAATGAACATCTTAGATTGGGGGCCCACTATAATGCATGACCCAGGCACGATCCATTTTTTAGAAATAACAGACGCAACACTGGAATGGGAGAAAACGGGCCACAGATTTATTAATTTACATTGTAAATTACTAAAACATACTTTATAACTTCTTGACGTATTCGGAGGAGGAGCCTGGCCATGGACAGTTACCTCACGCCTTGGGCCCATGAGGTAGGGCCATGCCCACTTAGGCCAGTGGGCCAGGCGACTCACATCCCACCACAGAGCAGGCAAGGGAACCCTCCTGCACCTGCGTTCACCCACTGCCGCAAATTAAAGCTAAAGCCCGCTTTACACCCTCTTTAAATTCCAACATGAGAAGCTCGAGAACGATCTCTGTTAGGTGTACTTTGCCAGCACTGAAAAACTCATCCGCCGCTTCTGAATCAAATTCTTTGTATCAAATAGCGTTGCCACCTCGTTTACGCACAAAGCTTGCCATCTGTTTATTAATCTTCTGGCAAGCTTTGTCTAACAACGCCGGTCCCTCGCGTTCCTCCAGGCTCACCTCTTTCCCATCTCCGACCATATGATGGAAAAACCAGGACATTTTTTCACCCACTTATCCACGTCACGTCTCATCATTTTTAATATGCGTTGCATCAGAACTGCCTCCTGCATGGATTAGCAGCAAATTAGGCCTTCCACAGCGATGAGCATAACCATCCAGCATTCAGCTTGCTTGCGACCACCGCATCCCCCGAATCCCGAACCACCTCACGTGTAAGTCCGTAACCGGAAAGCCCAACTGTACTTTGTCCTCCGTGACATCAGCCAACCGGTGGGCCCAGTACACGTAAGAATGGCCCATGATCCATAGCTGCTTCTTTTCTTCCCTGAAAGCCAAAAAGAACACCTGTTAGACCGCTGCCGAAGACCTTATGTAAGACCTAAAGTGTTGAGATTCCCATCTCCAAAGCCCTAGCCTCGCCACCTCCGTAGCCACCCCTATACAAAAAGAGTGCGTCCCGAATTCCGATTTGTTGAGCCCCAACCTCTGCAATGATCCTTTTAACACCTTCTCAAACTGGTACCATGATAATGCAGTTCCATCGGCATGAATGAGCAGTGAACACTGTCCTGACAGTCGCTGCATAAGGTACGCCCTTGCACACTCATAGGGGCAACACACCGTACCAAACTTGGCAGTACCACCACTTTTCCTCTGCCTGCCTGGTCTGTCTTTGACCGCCTCAACCACAACACTACCTTGTCCTCCCTCAGACAGGTATCCGACCATTGCAAACCCCCTGAACCGTGTCTGTTGTTCGCAACCAACTCCCCTATCCTAAACGCCCCAAAGAATGCCAGGGAGAAGGTCATAGGGAATAGCAGAGATTCAAAAGGGGTTCTGAAAGTTTCCTCTAATACCTGCACCAAGCGCAACAATAGTGAAAAAGTGATCAGCAGTCTCATGTCCTGCCTACGATCACCGTTGAACATACCTCATACTATCTGATCTTGCAGTGTACCTCAGCACCCGGGGCTAATGTCCTGAACTGCGTCACTTCAAATCGAGACAGGGCATCAGCAATGCCATTCTCCACTACCGGAACGTGCCTGGCCATGAACCATATGTTCCTGAGCACCAAAGGCCGCACTAAACGCACTACCGACATAGAATCCTCCATAAGGCTATTAACCGTTTGCACCACTGACATGTTGTCTGTATAGAATATCAACCGGCGATTGCTGAACTCTGCGCCCCAGATGTAAACCGCTACCACTATTGGAAACAATTCCAAAAAGGTAAGGATCCTTGTGAGGCCGTCCGCATCCCATTCCTGTGGCCATACCGCGGCGCACCACTTGCCTTTGAAGTATGCACCAAACCCGAGCGACCCTGCCGCATCGGTGTACAATTCAAGATCTGGGCTAGCGACGCTCCCTGTGTGCATAAGCGCAGAACCGTTAAATTCTGCAAGGAAAGCCATCCAAACCACTGCGTTGTCCTGTATGGCCCTTGAGATTTTGATAAAATGATGCGCCCGTGTAATGCACGCAGTTGCTAGAGACATTCTTCTGCAAAAAATCCTCCCTATGGGGATAATTTTACAGGCGAAATTCAACTTCCCTACTATGGACTGCAGCCGTTTAAGCTAAACTTTTTTGGTGCCTTCCAAGGCACTCAACTCGACGTGTAAATACGACACCTTATCCTGAGGAAGACTGCATTCCCTTTTTTCGAAATCAATCTGAATCCCCAAGAAAGTCAACTTTTTTGTCTGGCCTTTGGTCTTACTATGGGCCAAAGGCACCCCAAACTCTCCGCACAACCTAGTGAACCTGTCCAGGATGAACCCGCACGTAACACTCAGACCCGGACCCACGAATAAGAAATCATCTAAATAGTGCGTAATGCTCTGGTACCCGGTCTCCGTGATCGCTACTCCCTGTAGAAAGGTGCTAAACGCCTCGAAGTAGGCACACGACATGGATCACCCCATTAGTAGGCACAGGTCAACAAAGAAACTCCCGTCGATGAAACAACCCAACAGTCTGTGATTCTCAGGATGTACCGGCAGCAACCGTAAAGCAGCTTTCACGTCTGCCTTTGCCAAAAGAGCTCCTAACCCCGCTTTATGCACCATTTCAGTCGCCCGATCAAAGGATGCATATGCCACAGCAGAATACTCTTTTGGAATACCGTCGTTGACAGACCTCCCTTTTGGGTACGACAAATGCTGGATTAGACGGAACTTGCCCTTCTCTTTCTTTGGGATGAGATGATCAAGTCCTTCATGGGAGGGTCCTCAAAGGGCCCTGCGATGCGGCCTAAGCTCACGTCACACATTTTTCCAACACCACGCCCGGGAGTTTGGTTACGGAATGCAAGTTCACTGCCCTACCACCGCCGGGTGCAATCTCGCACAGGATGCGGAAGCCGTCCCGCAAACCCTTTTTCAAGAGGTCGGCCACTCCCTTTTTTCCCGGCTAGCTACCGAAGCTTTTTAGCCACTGCAACATTGCAGACAGGAGTATTGACGTGCTGCCCCTTGGAAGAGGGCTTGACTCCTCGGGACCCCTCTTTTGGTCTGGCCCATCTTGTAAGGGGATGATCACCCCCCCCACACACACACACACACACACAATTTGAGCACACGTGCTTGAACCGGCAGTTGGGGGCCACTTACAGACCCCTTTGTTGAATGCGTAACATGCTTTAAAGCCTGACGCCGCTGAAGGGGCGGAGCCTCTTGCTCCACCGACAGAGTTCCAAAAGGGGACATGACTCGCATGGCGGTCATGATATTAAGCCAGTAGGCCACTGCCTTATCGCTCCAAGCCATCGCTGGCCTGGACGCCATATACAGGCGGAACTCTTCATCGTACCACCACCACGCCATGCCCCCGTAGGTCTTATAAGCATTCCTGATCTCCCCAAGATATTCAAGAGCCCTAAACATTGCTCAGGATAGTACTCCCACAAGACGCAGGCCATAATGAAGAAGGCCTGTAGCCACGTATCAAATGTACGCAGTAACCTCCTGAAGGATTTTCACTGATACTCAATATCTCTGGACCCTCTGTTGCTTGTTTCTAACTGCCGCGACATTGGTAGCAAGGAGAAAAGTTCAATAAACTCTCTCCTCTCTCTCTTCAAGTTATCCAGAGCGCAAAGAACAATGAGTCTCACAGCCCCTTCTGGTGCTCTGCCAACCTCACCAACCTCACCACTCGCCGGATTGACTATTGTACTCACTGGCCCGGGCGCCGGGCTTGCGGCCGTTACCGGAGGAGTTCCCACCTGGGGTGACCCCCCAGTGGGGGGTTGTTCCACGCATGCACTCCTGACTAGACCTCCAACCCATGACTCTAAATCTTGATCGCTAACTGCAATGTTATGCGTGGCCAGTAAATATTTTAGCGACGCCAGGAAGCTTGTCCCTCCTCATGTAGTGTCTCCCCACGTGCGTTATCCTCTACTTGTGTATACAGTGCACGCTCAACTGCTTTTGGAAGCATTGGCGTACAAGTCACCAGCGGAGTGTCCCTGCATCTTTCCTGACGCGCCATTGACCGTCTAGCCCTCTGTGGGCTCCGTCCCCTCTCCAACCCCCAAGCAGGCACAGCTACATTGTCAAGACCGTCTGCTCCTTGATCTCGAACTATGCCTAGACCTGGGGATAGAAGATGAACAGCCGCTAGTTTTCGGGTTGCCTACGCACGGGTGATCAAATTGTTAGCTCCTCCTCTGAGGACTGGCCTTGGTCACCCTCGGGTCTCGGTCATAGTCTGGGCCCTCAGCTGTGTCCGTCAGACGTTCTACCTGTAAGTCAGTACCAGTCATCCAATGCTGTGGCCTAACCGGTTTGTCGCCAGTTTCAGCCCTCTGACGCCTTGCTGGTGTGCAAGAGAAAAGCAACAGACTGTACCTGGTTGTAGTCTTCCGGGCCCTGGCGGGGCGCGTCTGCCTCTCCGCCACTGGCATCACCAGCACGTCATCGATTAGGACTTGGCTGTCATCTCTGCTATGACTCTGCTCCTCTTCTCACGAGTCAACGTCATGCCCAGCTCCGCACTATCGATGCGTCGTCCCTGTAAAGGACCAGAAGTGCTGTTAGTACCGTATTGGTCCGACTATAAGCCGCACCTTTTTTTCCGATTTTTGCGCTTGCGAGTTATAGGTGCGGCTTATATTCGCGACCGTGAAAAAATTACAGACGATTTGCGAGATTGTGAGTTACGTGTGTGCGGCTTATATTCGGGAGCGCAAAATCGCTGCCGATTTGCACGTTAAGGGTGCCGATTTGTGCACTTGAGACTACATTGTAGCAATTGAATAGCGATTTACGGTTTTAGTGATTCTAGCATCCTGTAAGGCCTGTAACCTGCAAAAGAAGTTACAGTATATGTTAGAAAGCCTGTTTCTTGCAATGGCTGATCACTTGGAGAGAAAAGCATCAACAAGCCTAGGAATGAGGCTTAGTTATGATGCAAGTTTCGAAATTGCAGTTGTTAATTATGCAAAAACAACAAGCAACAGAGAGGCTGGAAAAAAATATGGATTGGATTAATCTAATGTGCGACGGGTTGCCTCAGAGCAGAAATTGAAAAATTCAGTTTCCACCAGAAAATCTTTCAGGGGACCAAAACATGGCAAATATCCAGAACTTTAAGCTGGGGTTTATTCCTACATTCAAGATATGAGAAAAGATGGGATGCCAATTTCATGTGAAGTAATCCAGCTGAAAGCCTTAGAAATTGCAAAGACCTTAAAAATAAATAAGAGGGAATTTCGTGCAAGCATTGGTTGGTGCCGTCATTTTAAGCGGAGAAAGGGTCACGCTCTTCGACGAAGCACTTCATTGGCACAGAAACTGCCGGCAAATTTTGAGGAGAAACTGACTAGTTTCCAGCAGTATGTAATCCAATTGCGGCAGCGTCACTCATACCCATTAGACCAGATTGGCAATGCTGACGAGACCCCCGTATTTTTTGACATGCCAAGCAATACAACAGTAGACCAGAAAGAGGCAAAAAGTGTCATTTTAAGAACAACCGGCAATGAAAAACTCAGAGTAACAGGGATGTTAGCTGTTACTGCTGACGGAGGAAAGTTACCCCCCTATGTTATTCTGAAGCAAAAAACTTTGCCCAAAGAGAACATTCCTGAGGGCTTAGTGATTTGTTGCCAGGAAAAAGGCTGGATGACAACGGAACTGATGGTTGACTGGTTGTCTGTAGTTTGGAATTGCAGACCTTGAGCACTGCTCACTAAGAGAGCCCTGCTAGTATTGGATACTTTTAAGGGTCATCTCACTCTTGAAGTGAAGAATAAAGTTGCTGCACAGAAGACAGACCTTGTTGTTATACCTGGTGGCATGACTTCAAAGCTGCAAGTGCTTGATGTCATTGTCAACAAGCCGTTCAAAGACAACCTTCGCAAGCAGTATTCAGATTGGCTTTGGGAAGGGGATCATGCTCTTACACCATCTGGCAAGATTAAGAAGCCGTCAGTGACACTCCTGTGCCAATGGATTCTAACTTCATGGTCAAGTATTTCATCTAACTCCATCATCAGGGGGTTCAAAAAATGCTGCGTGTCCAATGCATTGGATGGTAGCGAGGACAACTTGCTATGGGAGGAGAATGAAGAAAACAGTGACAGTGATGAAGCGAATACTGGTGACGAAGTCAGTAGTAACACCAGTGATGACTGTGAATAGTAAAAAGTTTCCTTGTTACCTTATGTTTCATGTTACCTTAACTTTCTGTTGATGTTACCGTAATATTGACAACCTGCCTAAAGAGTTACAGTATAATGTTTTCCAAATACTGGATACCGTATATGGTACACTATATGGTAAAATAAAATCACTATTTTATTCCCTAAATCTAATTGACTTTTGTCTTTTTCTCTCCAATTTTAAGGGTGCGGCTTATATTTGAGTACTATCTTTTTTCATTTTTTTCCCCTTGAATTTTACAAGGGTGCGGCTTATATTCGGACCAATACGGTATATTGAAACCTTGCACATCTCTTCTTAACTCTGTTTTACTGTGTTTGTGACACAGGCTCCACTTTGAAAGAAGGCAACAAGGTTTAGTATATGCCCACTTATAAAGCCTTTTTTGTCAACTTTACTCTGTTTTCAGAGCTCTATTTTAAATCAGTCTCAGATGCAAAAATTTTTTTTTTTTAAGCGGAGGTAGATGAAAAGGAGCAATGTTAGCACTGAACCTTTAAACATGAAAAACTGTGGATCTTAAGCCACCTGAAAACTGTCAGCTACTACTAGCCGCTAATACATAAAAAAAAAATGTATCTATAACACAGTTGGTACTAAAAATAACTAACTGCAATGTCTGATACAATATATGAACATAAGGTGACATGAACTTAAATAATAAAGTAAAAACAACTAGAATTCAAG
This sequence comes from Discoglossus pictus, assembly GCA_027410445.1. Taxonomy (NCBI): domain Eukaryota; kingdom Metazoa; phylum Chordata; class Amphibia; order Anura; family Alytidae; genus Discoglossus; species Discoglossus pictus. Next base: position 224,324,668 of record CM050164.1, on the reverse strand, counting down.
GTAAATGTATACAATAAGAGACATATGAAATGTATTTTATGGATTTGCACTGTTATGCACCTATTTAATACATATTACTTTATCATCCGTCAGTTTTTCTTCAATAAAATCTACCCCCGTTTCATAAAGTTTGTGTATGAGCTGCAGGAAGGATAAATAGATAAAGTAATAATATAGTGGAGGTCCAGTAGTAGGGGTGGAGGATCTCATTAGGACCAACGTACGGTACACCTCGCAGTCTCCCGCCTTAGAGAAACAGAAAGCTCCCTACTTAACTATGGTGCCCATGGGACAATTACAAGTCTTCATGGAGGCATAGAAGGGCAAGGATAAACACATTGCACAAGTAGATATTAATCTACAGAAAGATTAGCAGATAATTTGAACAGCCTTCCTGTGGAAGTGGCAGTGGAAGTGGCAGTTCTGGAATTTAAGCATGTTTGTGATAAGCATCGGGCCGTCCTGAGGCTTAATTAAATCAACCATTAAGATAGAGAAGACGGCAGACCAGATGGGATTTTTTGGTTCTTATCTGCCATCAAATATATGTTTCTAAATGATACATAGGGCTTTGGGACCTATCCTTTTATTGTAGATTATCACAGGCAGCATGCAGTGGCGGTGAGCATCCGCTAGATGGCCCTGCCGATATTTCCGGTGCAATATCATAGAGTCAAGGCTTAGGTAAACTGTTAGGGTTAGGGTGAGGGTTAGTTCAAGGGTTAGGCTAGCATTATAAGCTTAGAACTTCTCTCACATATCGGCAGCGCTGCAAAATATTGGCAGTGCCCTCTAACGGTTGGAGGATGCACTGCAGCGCAGACCTGTGTAGACACCATAACAGGATAGATCCGGGCTTTGATAAAGAAGTCCTTAGACATGGAAAAAAAATATGATGATTTTAGTTTTTAGAGCCTGTGCATGTGAACAGCAGATCGAGAAGAGATGATTTGGTGTTTAGAATTAACAAGACATTTTGTTTGTGTGGATAGAGACTATAGGCAGTGGCGGTGTAAAAAATAAAATCTGCACTGTGAGCCTTGCGAAGCGAGGAGCGCAGTTGAGGCACGCAGAACTTACGACCGGTACGACTTAGGATCGAAACCTGTACATGCACTGTGCGCCTGTCAAAATTACGACTTTAAGGAGCCGAACCACGAAACTGAAAAGACATAAAAAAAAATTTAAAAAAAATATGCAGTTTTTTCACGATCGAAAATCGCTGTAGCGAGAAAAAAAATGGCTGCCAAAAAACCACAAAACGACTAGAACGAGGACCAAGGACGTAAGAGTAGCCAGAAGGACGTAACAAATAGCCCTAAGCAGTAACACTTACCGAAAGCCAGCAACATTTAACCCAAGGCAGAAATACAACCCAAGACAGCAACACTCAAGCACCAGGCCTATAACCTACACAGGGTGAGAGGCTTGCAATGAGCGCTAAAATTGCAAGCCAGCTGCGCTGTACTTAGGCTGCAATGAGTGTTGAAGACGCTCATTGCAGCCATCGGCGCAGTACTGTTCAAGCGCGTAACTCTAAAAACCCACCCAAAAAAATGAAATCATGTACAAAAAATTATAACACACACACAGCACAGGGGGAGAAACAGGAAGACTGGGAGTGAGGTTGTAAGTGAATTACACCCATATTTGGCGGTTTTTTTTCGTCACTAAGCAAGGGAAAAAAATAGTGGACAAAAAACGCAAAATTTCAGAAACAGCATGAAAACAAGGCTCAGCAACGCCAGGCTCTGAAAACTTACAAAATACATGATGCTAAAGACAGTAATACTTACACACAACGCCAGGCACCCGGGACTTAGAAAATACAACACACCAAACACACTTACACTAACGACACCAGGCATGCGGGAAAATAAAACCAACGACAGTCTCTGCATGCCACACAAATATTCAGCACACACACAGAGGAGAAAGACACATTGAAGGGACGGGGGAGATGCTGGAAAGAGACACATGGCATTCCCAAGCACAAAACTTGCAGGTTAACGAACCCTGCAATGAGCGGCCCATACAGTAGGCGCCCAGCGTGGGGCTCGCGATCAGTGCAAAGGAGGAAACTTGAAGTTCCACGGGAGAGAGACTCGCAATGAGCGCCAAAGGTGCTCAGAGCACCAAAACCCTCACATTGTGTGGCAAACAGCATTGCCAGCCTTACAATTTTAATCCTGTCATTTTTGACGGGCAATTTCCTAGTACATCTATATATATTATAGTACTATAAATACTTTCTTACCTGCCCGGTGCTGCACTCTCCTTCCTGGGGGGAAAAGGGTTCACTGCAGGCCAGAGGGCCGAGGGTGGCCACAGAGGTCCAAGGGGGCCGCAGGGGCCAGCAATGACAGAGGGGGCCACAATGTGCAGAGGGAGGCCGCAGAGGTCCGCAAGGGGCCACGAGTGGCCACAGTGGGCCATATGGGGCTGCAGGGGACCCAAAGGAAGTCCGCGGGGGCCATAAGGGGCCGCAGAGCCACTGGGCCTGATGGGGCACCTAGAGCCTGTGGGGAACCTTAAGGGGCTGCAGGGGATGCACAGGTGCCATAAGGTCCCTGGGGGCCATAAGGGGGCGTTGGGGGTCACTGATCCGGCAGAGGGCACAGGGTTCCACTGGATCCTGTGAGGAGCCACACTGGGCCGTAAGGGGCTTGGGGGGCATAGGGAACCACAGGGGATCCGCGGGGGCCACATATGATCCCCGGGGCCATAGCAGATCCGCAGGGGCCATAATGGGGGCCACAGGAGGGCCGCGGGGGACACGCGGGAGGTCCGGGGGGCCCCTCAGATGTCAGAGGGCCTTGCACCATCTGCCCCAGCAGTAGCTCCGCCTCTGACTATAGCGATGTATCTATACATAGTCTCATAAGACCAAGGAAGGCAAATGTAAAGAACAGCATCTAGTATGCCAGGACTGAGTTTAAGCAGATAGCATAAAACATCAGTTCATTAGAGCCACCATGGATATCAGGAGTTGCAGTGAGAAGTAGTTACTTGCCAGCTGCCCAATGTAAGGGGAGATGGGAAGAGGGAAGTGTACAATATATTGGTAGAACTGAAGTAGAAGAGGAAAATATTATTTAAAAAAAATGATCAGTTGCAAGATTGATGTTTGCTTCCAGATGTGAGTGAGAGGAAAAAGTTGAGTACACAATGAAAAAGAAGCAGTTGATGCCAATTAGATCCAGTTAGAAGCAGGAGCAATGAGCGAGTAAACAAGAGAAGGTGAGGCATGGCAGTGAAGATGGAAAAGTAACTAAAACAATATCTGAATAGTTCCTAGGAGAAAAAAAGTGGAGGAGGAGCATGTCTGCTATTTGAAAAAAAGAGTTAACTCATTCATCAACCCCAGAGATCAGTACTATGCTCAACTACTGATCTTTGCATTGGTATATTGCATCAGGCATAGTATCAACCCATTAAGTGCATCATATTTTTGCTTCTCTGCCATAAAGTTACTCTTGCTATCTCTGGCTTGTCAAGCTTCCACTATAAGGAATTACTAAGCAACAGAGGCCTGTGATGTGCTTTCCTAGGGTGAAATTGCCATAGCAGTCTGTACTCCATCCCAGCCCTTGTGATAGCTTAGTAAATATTCCCTGTGTGTCCTTTTAACCCACTAAAGCACTTATCACAGTTTACCAAATATTAAAGCATGTACCTTACAAGCTGCCATCAGCACAGTTAAAATTATTATAACCATACAATCAGAAAAGATGTTTGCTGTCACATTGGTCTGAGGCTGAAAGGGTTAACAGGCCCTCCAGCTGACAGTGCTTTGCAAAGTACTCATTAAGCATACTTGAAGGTGGAAGGTTGTAAGTGGTCAAGAAATCATCTGCACAGTGGAGGCACAGGTAGGAGTGTAGTTCATTGATTTTACTCTTCACTACTTATATTCATGTTAAATTATCAATCCAAGGCATTTTTAATTCCCTAAATTAGTGTCCACTATCTTGACCCTAAGGTGATACTGTCATGCTAATACTCCATCTCCAGTCACCTTTATTGCTGCACAACTTTACTGCAAGAACTCTTGTTCTGGTGCTATTTCCCTTAATAAATGGACAGAAACTTTTGATAAAAGGTAAATGCTTACTGGCCTGATCACCTTAGTTTTGCTTAACTTGAGCTAATATATTTAGTCCAAAATGGCAGTTTTCCTTTTTTTTTTTTTTTACATTGCAGTGAAATAGGACATTTCCCACATTACTGTGTCAGGGTAATTTACCAAATACACTAGGCCAAATACATATTTAGAGTATAAAACAAAAAATGTCAGACACACACTGTTAAGATTACCTGGCTTTCTGACTGAAAATCTCTTAATATATCAACATTTTCCAGATTTGGCTACTGTTGTCATGTAGCCATTTAGGAATATGTGGGGGGGAATAATTGCTACTATGCTATTACTACATACTAAAAGGCAGCTGCTGCTGTAATGCATGGATTTAATAAAATTAATCTGCGTTGACAATGTTTCCAATGGGAAGTAATAAATGTGCTTATTTATGGTTTTTATAGCAACAAAGGAGCATTTTGATGTGTAAACGTGCCTTATCCCAGTTACTACTCCTCCATTTTCCATGTTCTGTTCACATAATCAAATTACCCTATATATTTAGAAAGTATATGAGTGCAGAGTATGTCAAGTAGGTACACTTACAGATAGAAAAAAATGGCTGCATGTACACTCCCTATTCTGGAGCAGCAGCATGCCAGTAGAATGAAGGAGCCTCATACCCCCTGTGTACTTATTTAGGCCTGATTTGGCTATGTAGAAATATCATTAAATGCATTACATTGTTAAACTCCAGCCCTCAAGCACACCTAACAGGTTTGAAGTAAAGGTTTTTAGTACAGGTTTATTAATCTGTAACCATTTAATTCAGTGGACTGAATGTTAGAAAACCCTCTATCCTTCAATAACATGGCTTATTATCATAATACTTCTCAGAAATATGTTTCTACATCAATCTTTTATCTTGACTGAAGATTTCTTTTACAGTCCATGTGACAATGAAGATGTTTCAGCCCTGTACTGTTTTAATTGCCCATGCTAAAGTAAGGCCCCTTCTGGATCGCTACCTTGTTGTGGTGAAGGGGCTTGTGTACCTCAATGAAGCTGTGAGCTATACCATATATGGTTATAGCAGAGAGGTCAGACAAATCATGGTCGACCAGAAAAGGAACTGGCAATCCACTCCAGGATCTATCCCTCTTTGCCTGCGCATTTCTTCTGCATCACTGACAGCTGCAGTTACAGGTGCCATCAGCCAGAGGGTGCAACTCGACGTGCTAAAATCGTCACCGCCATCTGTTGGCCGGAGGCGGAAATGCAGCTGTCAGATTTTGCGATGGTGAAGAGGGAAAGGACCCCCAACTCCAGTATCATTGTCAAGATAACCTTATCAATAAGCAGAACCTGAGACACAACATTATATGTGCCTGTTGTGATGTGGTCCTTAGGGTCATGGAGAGTCAGACACGACTATAAATCGGCAAACTAAAGACCTCAAAATGATCCTGTATTTGTCCTTTTAATACTGCATTTGTGAAGTATGTAATTAAAAAGTTGCATAAAAGCAGTTTTGGAGACCATATTAATTTAGCAGACTCTTCTTGTCATAAGGGGATTCAATCTTGATACCTAGTTTCTTTACAGGGTGCACTTCTATTGAAATACTGCCACTGTGAAGAGCCACATGACAATATAACTCAATAGAAATGAAAAAAGATGTTCCTCCTGTTTTTCCTCAACGTCTTATGTTAGGAAAAACAAATATCTGCTGGAATTAACACATTTAATATTATAGTTTAAAAATAAATATAGCTTTTAATATTTAACGTTCTAAAGTGTTTGCAGGTTGATACTATAGTAATTCGTGTGATTAGGTCTCTCTCTATTCTCAGGGCTGTTTCTCTTATTTTTCCGATTCTATTTTAAAATGGTCTAAATTTTTGCTCTTTGTTTAAATATTGTGAAGATATCAAGGGTGTATGCAAATAATATAGCCCCAAGTAACTGCAGAGCTCCCACTGCTTCTTCACTCGCAGATTCCTACCATCAGTGAGTAACTGTAACCAATGTGTTGTCAGGCACAACCTGTTACTTCCCCTCTCTCTGCTCAGTCTGGAGCAGCACATGCCAGCACATGGCTGAGCACCCAGGGATTGGAGCTCTGCAAAGCCTGTCTGAGGACTATGTTGAGAGTTACTACCGGAATCTGGGCTATCTACTTACTACCTGGGTAAATTATTTATTATTAAAATGGGATCTATCCTGTTATATGAACGCACGGCACGGGAAGCATCCAATGTATTCCCTAGATCCCTTGCCGGCCCTAACCCTCCTACACGCCTTGCCGGCCCTAACCCTGACCCTCCTACACGCCTTGCCGGCCCTAACCCTGACCCTCCTACACGCCTTGCCGGCCCTAACCCTGACCCTCCTACACGCCTTGCCGGCCCTAACCCTGACCCTCCTACACGCCTTGCCGGCCCTAACCCTGACCCTCCTACACGCCTTGCCGGCCCTAACCCTGACCCTCCTACACGCCTTGCCGGCCCTAACCCTGACCCTCCTACACGCCTTGCCGGCCCTAACTCTAACCATCTTGGCTTAAACCTAACCCTAAGGTCTTAACCCTCTAAACCTAACCGAAAACCCATATCACTTACCGGCCACTTAGAGACAGCTGCAGTGGCGTGCTTCCTGTGTGTACATATAACAGGATAGGTTCTTAAAATGTAAATATTAGTTGCACTTGGTAATTACGAAGCACACTTCTAAAGTATAAATCAACTATACTGCATTGTGTTAAATAATTTTTATTATTTTAGATTTATAGCGGTGGTTTGCTTTTTTTATTGCTTAATAACACAACATATATTAAAAACAATTAAATCTGGTAATTTCAGTATGATAAAAACATAATCTGTAACAAATGCTCTTAATATAATTATTAGTTTATTTGAAAAAGAGAATATATGTTGTATTGCTAAGTAAAAAAACACAAAATCTATAAAAATGCAATCTGAAATTATTAAATTGTTTATAACTGGTGCATAGTGAATATATGTATATTATATACATATATTGTGTGTTTGTGTGGATATATATTATTCACTATGAGCCAGATACTTCTCCAGTGGGCCACAACATACAGCTCCTGGTTTTCCTAGGTGGTCTCCCATCCAAGGCCCAACCCTGATTGGCTTCAGGGTGGTGTGACCTCTTGATTCCCTGACTGGAATTGGACCCAGGTTGCTTCAGTGAAAGCACAAAATCCTAACCACTGGACCACAAGGGAACCCATTATGTTGTTGTATATGGGCAGTGAGTTGCAGTGTCTATATGGAGTAATATATTTTATACAGTATCTTAAAAATGATGTGGCGTCTTATTTAGAGAACCCAGAGAGACTGCTTTCAGAAGATAGAGGACCATTTTTATCTATCAATTTGGCTAAATTACTATTCAGGGTAACTAAAACAAGTCTTGAATAGATTATTTTTTTTGTTTGTTTTTTTCTACACTACTTACTATCCAATCTACAATAAAATACCTTTGCATTTTTATACCTTTAAGTGCCACTTAATTAGGACCTTTCCTGTTGGCTGGCCTTAAGTATATTGGGGGCCATCTTAGGATTTACTGTTAAGGCTTTACACTGAAGACATTTACAGACTTCTTGGCCGCCACTGCTTGCGACCAGGAGAGATCCCTTAATTCAGCACACTTTGGACCACATCACAGTAAATATCTTCTAAAAGCATGTTGAAATACTTTTTGAAATACGTGCGTTTTTCTCTGAGAATTCAATAAAGGAAAATCTATGTTAACATGAGTCACTGATTGCCCACTCCCAGTGTAATGAGCAAAAAAGAAAACCGTGTTAACTCTCAACAGATCAATCTGTGCAGATCATGGAATGCTGGAAACGCCTAAATAGGTAAAGTATAGGGTAATCAATCTCTTTGCTCGCCCCAGAGGCAGCATAAAGAGTGATTTAAACGGATTTAAACATGTTGGGGGGGGGGGGGGTTAGATGTTAGTATAATAATAATAACAACATTTAAAAAAAGTATGATAAAATAATCTTGTATGAATACACGACCAATAAACGAGCAAAAACCTGCCAGACACATAAGACTTCTACACAAGACTGTATGGAGTATAAAATACATTTTTAGGGAGGACGAAAAGTGCTCCACAACCGCCTAACACATAGACAGTAGCCGCCATTTTACAACACTAACTTGCAACTAATAACATTACCAAACTAAAATGCAGAATTACACACCTAAACAAATGCTTTGCGCACGCAGCCTACTTATCCTACACAGGCTACACGACCAATACACACGCAAAAAATTTCCAGACACATAAGACTTCTACACAAGCCCGTACGAGGTATAAAATCATTAGGGAGGACGCAAAATGCTCCACACCCGCGTAACACATACACAATCGCCGCCATTTTACAACGCTAACTTGCAACTAATAACATTACCATTACAAAATGCTCAATAACACAGCTAAACAAACGGTTTGAGCACGCAGCCTACTTGTACTACACACTTCACACATTGCTGACACTTACACCTCAGCTCAGCAAGAGTGCAAATGTACATTGTATGCTGCAGGAACATCAAAAAAGATTGTTAGCTCTTCAGGAGATTGCTTGATGCATATATTTAATTATAAATAGGTAAAGTATATTAATTTTATGATTTTATTAATTAATTATCATTAAATACATATAGAAAAGGAAAAAAAAGGACCAGACAACAGGATAGCAATAAACGCCAAAGGCGTTCAGCACGCTGCTCACAATGAGCGCCAAGGGTGGTCAGAGGAGCAAAAGTACACCTGGGGAGAGGCTTTCAACGAGTGACAAAAGGCGAACAGCGCGGACCTTGCAATGAGCGCCAACGGTACTGTGACAACCAAAAGACTTACTTTGTGTGGCAAACAGCATTACCTGCCTTACAATTGTATTGCCGTCATTTTTTGGCGGGCAATTCGCTAGTTGTGCTAGAGTCTTCACTGGTTGGGGATAACCGTTTTGAAAGGAGATGAAGTGAGGGAGAGAGAACTTGAACAGACGTTATAATTGCTTAAAAGGTCTGAGTCCAGTAAAATGTTTATGCTCTGTTTGGAACACATATACATAGCGTATTTTTATTGAGAAAAAGGACTTATGTTAACGTTAATCTAAATCTCATTAGACCATCTGAGTGAAGGGATATTGGATTAAATGAAGTCATAGACCTACAGGGATTGGATTGGTGCAATTACCAGTTCAAACTACATCAGAAGACTTTTAGAGCAGAAGAATCTGGTTGTACATTGTTAGCCATTTCTTTCTAAAGTGAATCAATCCTTGGAAATTCCATGCTTTAGCTGCATTTTTTTATATTCAGTTGAGCGGCTCATGCATATTAATTAGCGGCATTGGTGTGCTGATGAGAATTACAGTCTGCTTGCCTATCTCTATAGTTGCCAAAATAAAGACCCCTAATGTTATTAGGCAGTTAAATCCTATCCCAACCCTATTGATTTACTCTGAGCTCCACAATAGCATACAGAAGCTGCAAAATCTAAGCTAAATATTTCAGGAATTATTGGCTGTAAAGAAAAATGGCTAGTGCAATATATGGCCCCTCTGGCGCTCATTGCGAGACACTTCCCCGCCCCCCCCCCCCCCCCCTTATATACTATACTTTACAGGCCTCGCGATGAGCGGATTTGGGCCTCGACCAACCTGCAACTTTTGTGCACCAAAATGAGCGCCTTTTGGCGATCATTGCGAGCCTCCCCTACCTCTACTTTCCGGGACACTCTCTCACCTCTGTGTCTGTTTCCCCCCTCTCTCCCTCCCCTGTGTCTTTTCTCCCCCCTCTCCCTCATTTTCCCCAAGCCCGAAATGTGGTTCAGATTTACGGGCTTGAAACTAAAAATTGCGGCTTTATGGCCGCAATTTTTTTGTTCTCTTAGATGTTCTGAGATCTCCCAAAACACGCCAATTAAATAGCAAATTAGCTTGCAACCTCACTTATGGGCTCCCTGCCTCTCCCACAGTGCTTTGTGTGAGGTTGTAAGCTAATTTCCGAATCAATTTGACTATTTTTGGAGGCTGCCGAACTGCTTTCGAGTTACAAGCTTGAAAAAAATGGCGGCTGTTTTTTTTTTTTTTTTTAAACCTGTAAAAACTCGCCCCCATCAAACCCGTATCTTTCGGGCCTCGCGGATGAGCACCTTCGGTGCTCATTGCGCAAGCCCAAAAAATTTAACATAGCGTTGCTGCCAAACTCACAATTACGACAACTATTATATGTGATACTAGCGACTTGCCCGTCAAAAACGCCGGCAAAGAAATTTGAAGCCACACAATGCAAGGCTCCCCCCCCCCCAACTTGCAGGCCTCGCGATTCGGCGCTTATTGCAAGCCTTTCCACCCCATTACTTTTACGGCTTTGGCCGCGGCATGTGCTACACGCATGTGCAAGCCTGTAACTTTGCAAGTGTTACAGACAAACGCTCTCACTCCTTTTTGTCTCAAAAATTTGTTTTTAATGGCTGGCATTTTTTTCCAAGCCCATAACTCTGAAGCCATTGGGAGGAGCTAAAAGACGCCACTTGAATAATAAATTACTTTAAAAAGTGAGGTTGCAAGCTAATTTTCTATTCTTTTGGCTTCCTCAATGGCTTCAGTTATAGGCTTTCTTTTTTTTTTTTTTTTTTTCGGAAGTTGTTAGAGGCCTCTACAACATCTACTTTTACTGTCCTCTAGATGAGCGCTTTCGGCGTTCATTGCAGACTCCATCAAACCTGTAACTTTCGGCGCTCATTGCGCAAGTCCGTAATTGTTAACATAGCGTTACCGACAAACTCGCAATTACGCCAACTATCTATCTATACACACCACATTATTATGACCACCACTTACTTTGACGTGAGCAGCGCGTAGCCAATAAAATACGGCACGTGTCATGAGCTGGCTTTCAGGCCAAGGATGGCAGTATTTCTGAACCGGAGCAGTTTGTGAACTGTTCACGTGCTGCTGTGGTCAAAGTGTACCGTGACTGGACAAACGTGTGTGAATAAACAGCAAGGAAACTGCTGAGCACCACGTGCCATTGGCTGCAAAGGTGTGTAATGGCCAACCGACTCGCTACAGTAAAGAAACTCCCCAACCAAACGAACCAGGGGGGCTAACAGATGTATGTCTAAAATGACAGTACAGCCAGACCTCTTGCATATGAAAAGTGTGTGAAATAAATAAATAAATACATTTAAAAAAAAAAAAAAAAATATATATATATATATATATATATAATTAAAAAAAAATCATATATACATTATTTTAAGGTTTCTTCAAATATTTCATTATAAACCAATTTTTCATGTTTTGCCAATTTTCATTCCAGCCAAAAAAAGTTTTTGTTGCATTTTGCGATGATGGCATGGTGCTTGTATAAAAAATGTCTGAATGGAAGTTGGCGAGTAATAGGTATTTAAAAAATGTCCATGCCTTTTTTTGGTTAAAGTTAAGCTGTTATTTAATATAAAAATGTAATGAGCATGCTCAGTACAGACTTGTGCACATGAGCAGATATTAGATCACATTAATTTTGATTGGTCAGTTATGATCCGATCTTGGTGATTTTTAGATCTAGCTCGCGTGTAATAGTGAATATTCGCCAGAGATGGTAAGTGAATGTTAATTTACATTAATGCAACTTTAATTTTTAAATTTTGATTATAAAATCTAATTTTCTATGTTAATAAAACATTATGCAACAGTCACCGCCAATACAACTTTATTAATTGTATAACAATGCATTTACTTGATACATACATTGACACAGTTCATTTTTTGATTGTGGTAGTTTCTTGAATGGTTCTCCAATTTCTTACAATTCAATTGTTACAAGGACACCACAACATCAGAAAAGGGTGAAAAATTAGTTTACATTTTTAAAATTGATCAAGAATGTATTTGGATGGATATTGACATTGTAGTCCTTGAAGTCCTCCCAAAAGAATCTGCATAAAATAATAAGGATGGAGTCTGTAACTGTTTCCACTACACCAAACACACATTGCTCATAATGACAGTGTAAATCTAGACTACAGTGTTCTTTGGAAGCTTTTTTTTTTTTTTTTTTTTTTTTATTATTATTATTATCCACTGGTAAGTCATAGGTTTGATCCCCCTGCTTTTTGCTTGTTTTATTTTTGTTTAATGTACTTCTCTGTTATTTATTTATTTATACATATCAAGCATATGTTGACAAATACACTAGTTCGTTTAAACAAAAAAAATAGTGGAAGGCATTTGATTAGAGCCAATGACTCAATGAAAATATTTTATGAAACACACTTACCACTACACCAGCACACTATGCTTTAGTTCACATAATTGTTCAAATAATTATTTAAACAATCCCCATTACATCATATTAATACATACTTTATTATATAACCTAAAATATATATGTCTGATTTCTAAGCAGTAAAAGAAAGTGTCTTTATGGGGACCTTTGCTACAGCATACAGCAACCTTAGCTACTGCGCAGTCTGCTCTGTTGCTAGTCAAGCTGCTAGATTAGGGGTGGGCAAGTTCAGTCTTGGAGAGCCACACACCGGATTTGAGGATATCCATGTTGCGTACAGGCGAGACTATTGCTTATTCGGCCATCCTGATTGACTCGCCGGTGCACAGAAAGGACATCTCAAACCCAGGCCTGTGTGTGGCCCACTAGGACCGAAGTTGCCAACACCTATGCTAGAGTAGTTACAAATCATTTAACCACTGCCTGATTTGAGGCCTCTATACCTGATTCTAATAAATAGTTATTGCATCCCACACGGTACAGAGATCATTACTCCATTGAGGCAGAGGAAACAAATACTTTGACTTTATCAAAACTTTATGGGCCTCATTCTATTATCGTCCGTAAACCGGCCGTAAGGCTGCGATTCCTTGCGGGGGTCCCGTTACCTCGCAAATCAATTAAACGACCCCGCAAGGATCTCCTCTTACTCTAAATCTGAAAAGTCAAAAATAAATTCAAGACAGCTCTGTAAATGCTATGGATCATATTGGGGGACATGAGGATTAAAAGTAACCCACTCTCAAGCTTGCACATCAGCCCAAACCCGAGTTCAAATTAACTGTTTATTTTCCGGCTGCGGCGTGGGCGGGTCTGAGGTGCTCCAAGCCCTCTGGACTTTTTACATGGATATTTGACGTATATTAAAAAATATATATTTTACGGATTTGAGTATAGGGGAATTTTGTGATATTTTTGCTAACACCGAAAATCACTTTATAGTCTTCTCAAAGTGCAGGATGGCTTTATTTGGGCTATATTTTGTGCTTAATTGGTGCTAGCGGGACCTCTTTCCTGCAAGTAAGCTGCGGCTCGGTTTTAGCCTTGCAGAGAGGGTTCCCGGAGCAATTGAATTGCAAATAGGATTTTCTTACGGCCGATTTCCTTGCGGCCGTTTTAGATCAAAGGATTTCCTCCGGCGCGAGCGGCCGCAAGAGATAGCAAGGCACCGGCCGCAAGCCTGCCGGAATCCCCGGCCGGAGGGGAATAGAATAGCTTGCGGCCGGTCCTTGCGGCCCCGCAATGGCTGCGGCCGATAATAGGATGAGGCCCTATGAATTTAGCATCAATATTAAAAAGGAAAACACTTTTCCACATTCCTTCACCCTTTATCTAATGGTGCTGAGCAAATATGGTGACTTTTCTGGTCCTTAATATGGAGCTGAAAGGGCACTGACTTAACAAAGAAACTATTTTTTTTTTTTTTATTTTAAGAAGGAAAAGCACACATTAAAGTTTTATAAACCCTTTTTTAAAAATTTTATTATAGTTGATCTGTTTTAAGTCTTCAAAAAGACCTGTTGGTGGACAATGCTGTCTGCAAACAGTAATTTTGAAAGTCAAATTTTAACAAATAAAACCACCACAAAACATTCTAAATTGATATAAACTGATTTGCCAAAGGTTTATGATCAAAACTATATAATAACCTAGTTTTGCTCATTTTAATTCCTTTTTATGATATGTTTTATGATTGTACTGGGACAATTGTAAAATCTGTCTACTGACGGATAACTTGCAGACACTCCCCTTAATCAATCTGCAGATCTTGTTTTCCTAAATAAAAATCTCTTACAAAGTTTCACTAATTCCACGTTAAGTTTTGCAACCCATGATAGCCATCCATACCACGCATAAGTAACTTTTTTTGATTTTGTTAAAAAGAGAAAATACAGTTCTGTCATATGCCTGGAGCGGTCTGTTCCTTTTTACTGTCTTCTTGTAGGACCTAAAAATGTACCATATACTTAATTTTAAATGATGTTTTATATTTTCTTTCAACTTCAAACAATACATCGATAAACTAGTTGTGGGATTTTTTTATTTTTATTTTTTTTGTATTGCAAATAAAGAGAACACGTTGATTACAAATATTTTCCTTGTACCGAAATTGAGACGCTGAAATGTTTTGGTACAAATTGCCTTAAAGTATAGATAGTGTTGCTGTGCAGGATAAAGTAACTTAAACCTGGAAAAACACAGTAAATTGGTAAATTAGCATGTGATATATTATATATGTCTAAATATCCACAAGGATATTGTTGTTTAAAATGAATTAAACTGAGCTATGTTTGTCCATTCAAAGATTGCACAGACCTGGCATGTTATACAGTGCCTTGCAAAAGTATTGAACCCCCAGTTCGCATTTTTCGTGTTTTGTTGCCTCACAACCTGGAATTAACATGGATTGTTTGAGGATTTGCATCATTTAATTTACGGAACATGCCCACAAATTTGAAGATGTTTTTGTTTTTTATTGTGAAACAAACAACAAATAGGACAAAATAACAGAAAAAAGTCAATGTGCATAACTATTCACCCCCCTAAAGTCAATACTTTGTAGAGCCACCTTTGGATAAGTCTCTATGAGCTTGCCAAGTCTTACCACTGGGATTTTTGCCCATTCCTACTTGCAAAACTGCTCCAGTTCCTTCAAGTTGGATGGTTTGAGCTTGTGAACAGCAATCTTTAAGTCTGACCACAGATTTTCTATTGGATTGAGGTCTGGGCTTTGACTAGGCCATTCCAACACATTTACATGTTTTCCCTTAAACCACTCAAGTGTTGCTTTTAGCAGTGTGTTTGGGGTAATTGTCCTGCTGGAAGGTGAACCTCCGTCCTAGCCTCAAATCACGCACAGAGTGGAACAGGTTTTTAGCACCATTCACCTTTCCCTCAACTCTGACCAGTTTCCCAGTCCCTGCTGCTGTAAAACATCCCCACAGCATGATGCTGCCACCACCATGTTTCACTGTGGGGATAGTGTTCTTTGGGTGATGTGATGTGTTGGTTTTGCGCCAGACATAGCGTTTTCTTTGGCTGAAAAATTCCATTTTTAGTCTCATCAGACCAGTGCACCTTCCTCCATACATTTTGGGAGTCTCCCACATGCCTTTTCGCAAACTCAAAATGTGCCATTTTTGTTTTTTTGCTGGAAGTAATGGCTTTCTTCTGGCCACTCTGCCATAAAGCCCAACTCTATGGAGTGTACGGCTTATTGTCGTCCTATGTACAGATACTCCAGTCTCTGCTGTGGAACTCTGCAGCTCCTCCAGGGTTACCTTAGCTCTCTGTGCTGCCTCTCTGATTAATGCCCTCCTTGCCCGGTCCATGAGTTTTGGTGGGTGGCTGTCTCTTGGCAGGTTTGCTGTTGTGCCATGTTCTTTCCATTTGGTTATGATAGATTTGATAGTGCTCCTGGGAATCCTCAAATGTTTGGATATTTTTTATTATAACCTAACCCTGACTTATACTTCTCAACAACATTGTCCCTTACTTGTTTGGAGAGTTCCTTGGTCTTCATGGCAGTATTTGGTTAGTGGTGCCTCTTGCTTAGGTGTTGCAGCCTCTGGGGCCTTTCAAAAAAGGTGTGTATATGTAATGATAGATCATGTGACACTTAGATTGCACACAGGTGCACATCATTTCACTAATTGTGTGACTTCTGAATGTAATTGGTTGCACCAGAGCTTTTTATAGGCCTCATAACAAAGGGGGTGAATACATATGCACATGCCAATTTCCTGTTTTATATTTCTAAAAAAAAATGTATGTATATATTTTTTTCACTTCACCAACTATTGTGATATGATTCATCATATAAAATTCAGATTAACAAAACATTGAACTTAAGGCTGTAATGTAACAAAATAGGTAAAAAGTCAAGGTAGTACATTTTATGTACCTTCCCAGCTTAGATGTTGGTAAATGTTTTGCATGCACTCATTTGATAACATGGAAGGAATGTAGACTTATTCCATAATTAATTATGTTGTTTCTCAATTTTGGCTATGAATCGAAGACTATTTCTTTATCCATATATAGGCCATAGTAAATGTCACTCAAAGTAGCAAAACTTGGTATATGTGACTCTGAATGTGTTTTTGTTTTTTAATTTTTTTATGTTGGCAGGTGTTATAAAATATGGCAGGATGGGATCTGCTAAAGATCCTACTCGATGAGGTCCAAGAATATTCCACTCTGATTGGGAAGGTTTGGCTGACCATACTCTTCATCTTCCGAATTCTTATCCTGAGCCTGGCTGGAGAGTCTGTGTGGGGAGATGAGCAGTCAGATTTTATCTGCAACACTGAGCAGCCAGGATGTGTCAATGTCTGCTATGACAAAGCCTTTCCCATTTCCCACATTCGCTACTGGGTGCTGCAATTCCTCTTTGTCAGCACCCCAACACTGTGCTATCTGGGTCATGTGATCTACTTGTCTAGGATACAGGAGAAGAAGAGACAGAGGGACAATGAGCTTAGGGAGGCAACGGGGACAAAGGAAGAGATAAACAAACAGCCAGAAGCACCCATAAAGCGATTGAAAATCCAGGGAGCCCTTATGTGCACCTACGCTACTAGCGTTCTGTTCAAGAGCATATTTGAAGCAGGATTCCTGCTGGGCCAGTGGTACCTCTATGGATTTTCAATGCCTGCAATCTTTGTATGTGAACGTGTCCCCTGTCCTCATAAGGTTGACTGCTTTGTATCCCGCCCCATGGAGAAAACTATCTTTATTCTCTTTATGTTAGTGGTGTCTCTTGTCTCCCTTCTGCTTAACATCTTGGAGCTCAGCCACTTAGTGGTCAAGCAGTTCTGTCAGCCCATAAAGGTAGGGCCACATTGTTCTTCAGGAGGAGGATTCTCCCAAGAGGTACCTAGAAAACTGCAGTCACAAGAATCCTACTCCAGCCCTCCATCCAGTGACCCTGATACTGAGCTACCAGCTTACAACAAACTATCCAATGGACAAAAATGGTCTAGCATTAAGATGGAGCAGGAGGTCAACAGTCTTGTCAAGGCAAAGCCCCCGTTTGACTGTTGGTCTCAAAGTGACATATCCATGGTGGTTTCTGGGGCACCAGGACTAGTTGTGAACTTGGATACCAACCCCAGCAAGTTTCCAGCTAGTACGAAGCAGCAGTATGTCTAATTCCTATATAGGGAATCTCACTTTGGTTCATGGTCTAATGGAGTTGAAATGTTCACAAGGGTGAGTAGTAAAGGTTGGGTTTGTCCTGATGGAGGAGATTGAAATATTCATGTTGGGTTGCAAGGGACAAGTTGAGCAAATAGATGTTTGTCCTTCTCCTTAATGAAAAGAACAGCATAGTGACGTTAACCATCGTGCCCAATGCTCTGTATGCTAAAATATTACAGTTCACCATGTAAAATAAGAATATATTAATTGTATAGGGATAATGAGTTATTTCAAACACTTCCAGAATGTGTTCACCTAACTGCATCTGAATGTGACTTTTTCAGGTTGGCGAAGTCAATCAACATTTCCTTTTGTGAAATATGTTTGCTCAGTTCGTGGAACCTTCTGCTTTGCCAACTACTCAAGCTTTTTTTTTCCTACTGGTCTTGAGGGGAAAAATGTCATTACTACCTGAGCAAGCAATAGAATGTTGATCACAACTAATTCCTCTTTTTTTGGGGTGGGAGGGGGGGAGCTGGGTATTGGGCTATGTAAATTTTTTGTTTTGCTCAAGACACTGTACAAATCAATTGCTTATGAAAATGTTCTCATTCCAGCTCTTAGGAGCACCACTGATCAAGAAAATAAAAACTGAGCACACTTGTTAATTATTGTTTCTGTGTATCGTTTTATTTGTACATTATTCAAACCTATGTATGAGCCAGCAAAAAAACTAAATAAATAAATATATATATATAATATATAATCATAATATTGCCCAAAGAGCTTACAATCCCTTCCGTTTTTTTGTTTTTTTTATTGCTATTTTAAAACTTTGTCTGAGCTTCTGGTGTGTAAAACCAAAACATACCTACATGATGTGGGTAGAATTAGTGATGGATAAACTTGCACTGTTCATTCTCCTGTTCTAAATAAAGCTATGAAGGCAAGAATGGCAGACACAATCGCTTGTTTTATTTAACTTATCTGTTATCATAGTACTGTCTGCAGCACAAATTTATTTCTCCAAAAAGGTTAACATTGTCATATTTCATGTGACACATTCCATAAGGTATTGTTTATTGTGCTTGTTATCATAAGAACATTTAAACAAAAGCAGGTTTCCCTCTACAAACATGGCTAGGTATTCTCGATTTTTACAGAGATTTCACAATGTTCTAGTTGTATTGTGCTTCTTTTTAGTTTATTTCTCAAATAGACCCTTTTTTACTTCAGGTTTTGTTTTAATTATCCTCTTATTTCTGCTGCTGTTGCAGAACAGATCATTGTAAAATGTTATGAGCTTCCCACCAAAGAAAGTACTGGCAGGTATAGCTGCCACTATTCCATTGCACAACTGGAAGCTTTCCTTCTACATGCAAAGTTTTCACATTCACATATTATTTTAAAAAATATGAATTGCCCAGCAATAGCTATAGGATACTCGCCACAACGACAGAATTTCAATTTCAAAGATCGGAAAATACAAATTTTACAAATTTCATTTTAAGAATATTTTTGTGGTAAAGTAACAAAAGCATAATAAAAATATAAATAAACAATTTTAAAACAAAAATATATAAATTATAGTAACATGACATTCTAAAGATAGCTTTACACCAAATTATTATTCAACTAGATAAAAGATTGGAACTTTATTAGCAACATTAAAATACAAAAAAATGCTGTATAACAATAGTAGCTGCTTCTATACAATGTTTTATATAGCTCACCCATATTTAAATCAAATATAAAAGGGGGAGTGTTAGACTCTATGCAATCCTTGGATAATCCAAAATACAGCACAAAGGCCTAATTTCTAGGGTTCAGTGCAATGTGGATGCTTTTTAGACTTCTTTTAACATAGAACATGGAGGCAATTGGGCAGACTGTCTCAACCAGAGACTTCCTCACTGAAGGGCCAAGATAATACCCACAAACTAACTGAAAACTCTAATACTGCACTCCTATAGTAAAATGGGAGATAGGATCCACTATGTATCAACAAAGAGACCTCCTGGTGTGTCCCTCCAACGGTCTTGTGCCCTATAAGTACAAAACAAACAGGGCAACAATTCATTGTCCAAAAGTAACTAAGAAACCTCTTTTAAAAAAAAAACATACATTCATACTGCTAAAAACATAACAGTTTTAGCCTCATATACACCTCCATAGGGTGAGGATATATAGTGTCCAACCAACACATACCATTGGAATACTCTATTAAACAAGGTACAACACACTTGGTAAATTATTATTAAGTGGTATAGGGGTATGGCACAATTATGTCATAATTAAACCTGACGGATAAAGATTACTATCCCAGTTTCGCTGCTGAACAGCTTTATAAAACGCTAATTTGTTTTTAAACTCGCGCCGCAGCTAATGAGGGCTCAAGTACCCTTGCTTCTGGTAAAACTATGGGATTGCGATTGGGCCAGAATTAATTAAAATGCATTTCTATTGAACTAGGTAAACGCAATATAGATAAAATCCATGGCAATGCATTTATATGGATCATTGTAATGTAATGGGGCCTACATAACTATTATAAACTGGCACATCTTGCATTAGGACAGCAATGCTATAAAATAATTTAGGAGTCCCAGTAAAAGGATATTAAACAGGGGGGAGGCATACATATAATATAGATCAGTAAATCAAAAATGTGCTAAAAGTAAGTCATAAAGTGTACATTATTTACACTGGCAAATTACCTACACTTATAATGTATACTTTATGACTTACAGAATTTTTAGCACATTTTTGATAGCCAAAGGTTCAGGCCTAGGCCCCCTCCTCTTCTCCATCAATACATTGTCCCTTCATATCCTAAAACAATCTTTTGGATTTCAGTATCCTCTATATGCAGATTACACTCAAATCTACCTCTTAGCACCAGATCTAAACTAAAGTTCTAATCCATCCTCTCAACCTATCTCCCCTAGACTACAACAAATTGCTAATTGCTGGCCTACCCATCACCTGTCTGTCTCCACTCCATAATGAACGCTTCCACTTGGCTCATCTAACATACTCAAAGCTCAGTGACTGCAGCACCTCTCTGCCCGTCACTCCACTTGCTTCCCATAGCCTCCAGAATAAAATTTGAAATTGTGACCCTAACATATAAAGCTCTCCACAACTGTGCTCGACCTTATATATCTGCTCTCATCACAAAATACACCCCCACCCTCTTCTTTCTGCTAATGACCTTCTTCAGGACTTTTCTTGTGCTGGCCCTATTCTCTGAAATTCCTTGCCTCGCTGCACTAGACTATCTTCCTACTTCAAACCTTCAAAAATTCACAAAAAAAAACTCTTGTACCACAACCAGGCCCTCGATTTGTATGTTTGTGAGTTTTCAATCTTGTAAAATGCTTTGGGAAAGCACTATGTACATTTGATTTTAAGCTCAAAGGCAGGGCTCTTCTTTTGCAATGGGTTAAACTGTTTTTGCCTTGCACTTAACCCCTATATAGCGCTAACAGAATATGTTGGTGCATTGCAAATAAAGGATAATTATAATCATATTAAAACTAAACCGTATTTCACCATTTCTGTATTTTGTTTGCAAAACTGTATGAAACTTGTCCACCAGGTGGCACTTAAATCATTCCATATAGCATTCTCTCCTCAACATTGTAACACCATATATTGAAGAGGTAGTGAAATCCCATATTTATAGTATACATTTTTCAAGAAAAAGATTTAGATAATAGCCAACCTTTTTTTAGAAAATCAATTAAGAATGGGTAATTGTGCACGTGCTCGGTTTCTAATTTCCACTGCTTCAACATGGCATCATTTCTTGTTTCCAAATAAATTAACAATATTAGAGGTACAAAAAAATAAAGAAATAAAATATTGTTAGTCACTCCTCTTTGCAGATCCTTGTCCAAGGCCCTCATTTAATTGCACTTTGGCCAATTGAATAGGGCCCTAAATAAGCACATAACATATTTTTTTTAAAGAAGTTGTTAGTTCGTAAGCATCTTTTCAAAAGCAAGGTTTTCACTAACTAAAAACTTCTTTAAAAAAAAATATGCTATGTGCTTATTTAGAGCCTTATTCAATTGGCCAAAGTGCAATTGAATGAGGGCCCAAGTCATTAAGGTTTCGAGGCTGATGTTCGGATACTCGAACCTTCAGCTCCCTCCACAGATTTTCTATGGGATTAAGGTCTGGAGAATGGCTAGGCCACTCCAGGACCTTAATGTGCTTCTTTTTGAGCTACTCCTGTGTTGCCTTGGCTGTGTGTTTTGGGTCATTGTCATGCTGGAATACCCATCCACGACCCATTTTCAGTACCCTGGCTGAGGGAAGAGTTGATGGTACATGGCCCTGCCCATCATTCCTTTGATGCTGTGCATTTGTTCTGTCCCCTTAGCAGAAAAACACCTCCAAAGCATAATGTTTCCACCTCCATGTTTGACAGTGGGAATGGTGTTCTTGGGGTTATAGGCAGTATTCTTCCTCCTCCAAACATGGCGAGTTGAGTTGATGGCAAAGAGCTCCATTTTGGTCTCATCTGACCACAACACTTTCACCCAGTTCTCCTCTGAATCATTCAGATGTTAATTGGCAAACTTCAGATGGGCCTGTACATGTGCTTCCTTGAGCAGGGGGACCTTTCAAGCGCTGCAGGATTTCAGTCCTTAATGGCGTAGTATGTTACCAATTGTTTTCTTGGTGACTATGGTCCCAGCCGCCTTGAGATCATTAACAAGATCCTTCTGTGTAGTTCTGGGATGATTCCTCACCGTTCTCATGATCATTGAAACTCCACGAGGTGAGATCTTGCATGGAGCATCAGACCGAGGGAGACTGGCAGTTATTTTGTGTTTCTTCCATTTGCAAATAATCGCACCAACTATTGTCACCTTCTCACCAAGCTGCTTGGCGATGGTCTTGTAGCCCATTTCAGCCTTGTGTAGGTCTACAATCTTGTCCCTGACATCCTTGGACAGCTCTTTGGTCTTGGCCATGGTGAAGAGTTTGGAATCTGATTGATTGCTTTTGTGGACAGGTGTCTTTTAAAAATGTACAAAGCTGTGATTAGGAGCACTCCCTTTAAGAGAGTGCTCCTAATCTCAGCTCGTTACATGTATAAAAGACACCTGGGAGCCAGAAATCTTGCTGATTGATAGGGAATCAACTACTTATTTCCCTCACTGACCTGCAAATCAATTCATAACTTTTTTGACATGCGTTTTTCTTGTTTTTTTTTTGTTTTTTTTTAATTCTGTCTCTCACTGTTAAAATACACCTTCCATTAAAATTATAGACTGATCATTTCTTTGTCAGCGGATAAACATTCAAAATCAGCAGGGGATCAAATACTTTTTCCCCCCACTGTAGGTCAGGATCAGAAAGGCTTATTGACAAGACCAAATTAAAAACTTCAATGTAAATTTATTGTAAAAAATGCATATTTCTAAACTCATTCATTTGATAAACTATTTACTATTACTTGTAGTTTTAAACTATACAAATTTTTGATTGTTTTATGTGTGTGTTCTAATTTGAACCTAGGGAAGTCAAATCAGCTTTTGATTCTTATTTACTAGACCACAGTGCATTATGGTAAAAATGTATGAATCATAGAAATGTTAGTACAACACTTAGATAAAAAGCTGGTGTTTGGGTTGCAGAAGTACTCTTCAAGCCTTAACATCCTTTCACAAAAGGAGGGACTATGTGACTGATAAATGTTAGGTAGATAAAAAGGGCAGATTATAGGGGCTATTTGTTTCTTGGTTTTCCAACTCAATAGTGAAACAGTCATCTCCTACTGTGGAGTAAAGTGCATTTCTATGCATGTACAGGATATTTGGTAGGTGTAGGGGAGAGGTTCATCAAAGCTACATGATTATTCATTCTTTTTTTTACTATAATTACAACAGAATCATTAAATTGTAACAATTTATTAATGCAGTCCTGCACTTTTGGGAAATATCTTTATTGTCCCTTCAGTTTTCCTCCAAAATAGAGAAAAGTGTTATGTATGCAATAATAACTTCGCTGGCTAAAACAACTAAAAGCTTCAATTAAGAAAATAAATCACAGTATGTCAAGAAAAACGTGATGATAGATCTTGTCTTGAAAATGTCTTCTTAAAGACAAAGAACATATACTCTGATACTACACAAGACACAGCAACTAAGAGGAAGTAAAACTACAGAAATGCATCTATATCCTACCACAGAGGGTCATCATGGAAGATTTAACTGAAGGTGTGCATGGTGGCAGAAAGTTCTCCATCTAATCATCCGCGTCTGCAGGGTTGGTTGTTGTGGACCTTTGAAATTCTTGCTGTGCTTGGTTTTCCTGCTGTACAATGAATACAATTTTGCCATAGATCCTGTCTTTGTATCTCTTTTTATGTGTAAATTGGATGTGAAGAATACAAGCCTTATTAAAAACCTGAAGCCGTTTTTTTTTGCATTTTGTTTTGTATTGAAAAGTTTTGTTTTGTTTCATAAAAGCTCTTTTTAAAGTTGTTTTTTTTAAGTTATATTATAGCACAAATCATATGTAAGTTATATTTTAAATATATATACATATGGTCGGTTTTCACTCATTTAGATTGTTATTAATAAGTATGATAAGAGTAAGTGTATAAACTAATATCTTCAGTGAAGTTGGGAGGTGAGAGAATGACAAAAAAAACACAATACTAGACCAGTTACTTCCCATAGACAAATGTAGAGGTCTTGAAACTTCTTACCAGTAAGATTATTTATCTTGGTCATGTGCTACCATAGGCTGTCATATGCTGTCATGTACTGCCATGTGGTAGCATTTGCCTCCACATTATAATGTCAGCACATTATTATGCAATAGTATATTTCTGGTATTTAAGCCAGTGAATTTTGATTTGACTTGTTTTTCTGTATGAGAGTTGGTGTGGAGAGAAATATACAGAGCGGTGAGCATATTGTTATTGATAAATACTTATATAACTAGTGACTTGCCCGTCAAAAATAAGGGCATGATCCTTCCCCTCCCCTGTGTCTCCTCCCCCTTCTCCACTGTGTCTCCTTTCCCCCTCTCCCTCCCCTGTGTCTCTTTCACCCTTCTCCCTCCCCTATGTCTCATTTCCCCCTCCCCTATGTCTCTTCCCCCATCTCCCTCCCTGTGTCTCCTTTCCTCCTCCCCTATATCCCTCCCCCCCCCCCCCCTCTCCCTCCCCTCCCCTGTGTCTTCCCTTCCCTCCAGTGTCTTCTTTCCCCCTCCCCTATGTCTGTTCTGCCTGGCGCAATGAGAATGCACGGCTGACACTGATAATAGCGCATGCGTGCACCCCCGGAGCAATGTGCATCACTCGCGGATTGCAATGCATGCAGAACAACTTGCAAGTTACATAGTTCTGGTAATTGAAAGCTGTTGCAACTTTTAACATAGCGTGACGACAACTCACAATTACCACAACCATTATAGTTGATGTATACAGACGCAAAAAGATTATGAGCAATTGGAAAGCAAAGTACCATAAGAAAGGACAAATAGAAATTAGACATTAAACAAAGTATCAAGGTTTTCTGAGATGGTTAGGTCGCTAATGCAGGGATAGTATACAGATAGTTGTGACAAACGTGTTTCACTGATCTATGCAGCTTCCACAGTATATAATGCCCCACTGGGTTTGTGTGAGAGTAGAACCCAGTGCAGAGAAACATGTTTATCTGTCACCACACTCATGAAATGTCTACCTTTTGTCACCAATGTTATGCTATTATCATTTTTATAAAATGTATAATATTTATTTTGTAGATCAATAAACGACCTGCAGAGTCCTAACGACCACCGTTGTAAATCATGCTTTTATCATGCTAACCTCTCATAAAATATTCTACACAAATATACTTTTGGTTAGTTGATCAGCATTAGTCTTTATTTTATTTCAATAAGACATCAGGGGATTATACCATACAGATATTACTGTGAATGCCACAGTGACAACGAGCCCTGTTTGAAGAACAACCAGGATACAAACTGCACAATCTAAATACCTCATATACAACTGAGGTTAATTCAGGTGAGAATCAGACATATCAAGATCCATTGACTTCACATTAATTTAATAAATCTGAATAATCTGCACTAGGTGCTGATGTGCTTTCTCCTACCCTTATAAAACAAAGTATGATGTCAATAGTTGCATCATTTTTGAATGGCAAGTAGAGCAGAGGCTGATAATTTTATAGAGAATATTTAATAGATTTTGAAACCTCACTTAAATACATCATATTTCATAGGTGATTTTTTGATATACGAGAAGTGAATCAGAAATGATATGGTACAATCTACACAAATACAATTATATTTTTAATAAACTGGCGATGTATGTGCTTTCCAGTTATAGGACGACCTTAGCCACCAGCATAAAGAACTGAAAGAGTTTCCCTTGTACAATTTAATAAATGAATGGGTAAGTTTATTTTATTTTTTACTATCTGAAAAATGTTGTCTATTATCAAGGTTAGATTCTCAAAAGAGCAGAAGTATGGGGATATAGTATTCCTTAAAGTGATTTGCCACACAGCTCTCTCATTTTATAAACTGGTTAAATGGCATCCAGTAGAATATGTTGATGAGTCTCCATCTTTAGGATTTTCCATTGAAGTATCTGGAGATTCACTCATAGTAAAACTGTTAATGTTTATTCACGTAACTGCATATATCTCAATATTTCAAGTGACTGTAAAATTATAAATTTTACAGGAAAGACGTACATTTCTTACAAGTGCCACTGCGGTCTACTGCTATGTCAGCTGTTTGTACAACATGTCCGATAGATATACCCATAAAAAGCCTGTGTAAGTGCCAGGTAAAGTTCAAGGAGTGGGTTATATAAAACCAACAATATAGCTATGACTAAAGTGACTCTCTAAGTAATTTGTATATAAGATTTTTTTTATCTAGGTATATAAATTCATTTTCTCCTCCTCAATGTAATTTTTATGTAAAATTCACACTTCACATACTTCTTTAGCAGCCTCTAGAGTAACAAATTCTCACCTTCTGCAAACATATAGGGTGTCACGTTTTACAGCAAGGGTCGGATCTACCCTTTTGGTGCCCCTAATCAGTTATGTGGAGGAGCCCCTGTGAGTGTGTGCCCAAGGTGTGCACACACCCATTTTTTTCCCTTTTTTATGTGTGTGTATATCGCTCTCTGCTGACTAACTGCTGTATAAGTAAATCACAGACATTGCCCCATAGTACAAAGCATAAATAATCAGCTTATATCACTTGACAATACAAAACTTAACATAACATAATGCGCAGGGAGGATAGAGGACCATTCCAGGAGGGTTAACTAGGGTGCTATTTCCATTTTTGCCATCTTATAACAGATTTATCAGATCGATTATTAGCCAAATGCCCAAAATCTAGCTCTGTTTTTTTGTTTCTCTATAATATGGAATAAATCATATACCAAGTTGGAATATCAGATTGTTTACAAAATTTCGCTGTAGAACACTAAGCTACTAGCAGAATTTGGACAGTCATACTTTTATCAGAAAAAATAATCTTCAAAGGAAAGATATGGAAGAGCATCCATTCTGGAGATAATTCCATAATATAAAGAAAAGAGGGGTGGAGAGAGATAGAGCACCAATTCCTAGTGCAAAATAAACAATATATTGTAATCCCAAACCCTTGTTCACAGAGATCAGTAGGTAAAGCTCTCACCTTTTCTAACCTCAGTCTATGAGGTATGTTATAGACTTCCCAACACTTGTTGGTTTGTAGGTTGGTACTTCTTTCCTCCGTGAACGTCATATCTCTTCCAATAGAGTGTGAGAATTAGGGTAATGTATATGTGTACTTTTCAGAGCATGGGGAATATTACAACACTATCAGTACATGATTCAGTGGTACCCGAATATAAATATTTTGGCTGGGTTTAATATATCCCCTTTGGAGTAATAAGTGTCTTTAATCAAAATACTATATAAAACATGGTTTCAATATAAATATTTAATTTATTCAATGTTTGTAAAAATAAAATAAAAATAATAAAATATGTTCAATAGCGAAAAATAAGAATAAAAATGTCAAATTATACAGTGACTCTAATATTAGGAAAAATACTGATAAGACACGTTTCGCCACTTTGATCCTGTGGATTTTTCAATGATCAAAAATACCTCAATGATATGAAATTCAAATGCAGAGTGCAAAGCTCAGTGCTTCTCTCTATGAGGCATATTATAGTTTAACATTTCACATATCATGATCACATAACATGCATCAGATGGTGGGCCATAATAATGCACAAAACTATTATTTACAGTATGTATTTATTTCTATGGGAGGACAGCAAGCATATGTTACACAAACACAAATCGTGATCACTTGCATCACACATAAAAACAGAGTAATTAAGTTAATGAAAAAGGAGAGTTTTAATGAAAACAGAAATGATTTGGGGGAAAAAATTAGTCTAAGAGCATACGTAATCAGGAAAAAATGCATAAAGCTACTATTTTATTACATTTCTGGAGTGATATGGTTGCATTTTGTTAAGCAAGGGCTCTGCTTCTGGGCCAGTGAGGGTGAAGTGGTGTGGTGTCAATTTCAATCTTCTCCAATTAAGAAATGCTTTTTGTTCACTCCTTGCTTAACCCTCACTCCAATGATAGCCAAAAACACACCTTCATGATCCAGCTCTCATGAAGTCATAAAATTGATTTCTATACTCATAAACACAAAAATTCAGGTTTTCCCAAAAAATGTTTATGTCCGTGACTCACACATTCTTGCCTTTTTTCTTGAACTGCAGTGGGTTATTAATGATACAACTGAAGGGCATTGCGAATATAAGCGACCAGTGAGTGTGCGATCGGGATGTGTCTCAGCATCCTGTTTGTAATTAACATTTATTTGTGTGCATTATGAAGGTGAACAGGCAGCCAGATACACATGATCACATAGACACACGCACCTAGACAAGACACAGATATACACAGAGATAGACATACACACAGACACAATACAAACAAGTGGAATAATAAAATCACGACAAGATGACTGGTGAACAAGCCTGCTGTAATCTGCAGGAAAGTTGCCAGTTAGAGTACTGAGACAGAGAAGCTCCGTGCTGAGGCGGACATGATGTGGAGGTGCAGACCAGGGAGGTGTTGACACACAGACACTTCAAGCTTGATTGCATTGAGCATGAGATATAGAACTAACATTGATCCATGCAATTCCTCAGATAATATAACCTGCACCAAAGTGCAGCAATCTTGTATATCACACCATCCCCCTCACAATAATCCAATTTTTTTTAAAAAAATTTATTGGTATCAAAAGTAGACGATTACAATATAAATATATAAAACAGAATACACAGCAAAAAAAAAACGACAAAACAAAAAGACAAGACATACATTTACAATAGATATTGTGGACTTATACCAGAAATTATAATTTCTGGGAGCTAAATCCCAGAGATATTAAAACTTAGATCATAACCGAGAAAGATCTTTATTTTGCTCCCAAATTTTCCATTTATAACGTTTTATTTTTATAAGACCTTGCTCTTGAAGAGATTTTTCAAGATTTCTGTTTCTATCTACCATATATGTGATTTCACCCCAAGAGGGAACGGAAGACTGACCCCATCTCCTTGCTATCAACAGTTTAGATGCCATGAATATCTGAAGTAAAAACGCAATTACGTCCAGAGCAAGCTGATTCGAAAAAATGTGAAATAAAACATTTTCTACAGAAAAGGAAATGGTAATGCCCAAAATATTCCTAATATGCCCAAAACAAGTTTCCCAAAATTGTTGAATTATCGGGCAACTCCACCATATATGGGCATGTGAACCCACCAAACTACAGTTCCTCCAACAAAACTTCAGATTATCTTTTTTAGTAATCTGAGCCATTTTTGTTGGAACATAATACCATTGAGTACTTAATTTAAAGTGTAGCTCTCTGTATGATGTATTTTTAATTATTTGATCTGTGAGAATAAATGAATCGGACCATTCTTCTTCTGACCAAAAGAGATTAAAATAATGTTGCCAAATTTTAGATTTGTTAAAAGGGCATTTATCCATTTCCTCCCGCAAGATGTTAAAACAATTAGATATTAAGTGCTTTCTATCTTCTAGAATCATTAGTTTTTCAAAAGAAGTTAAAGATCTAACTTTAAAACTAGAATAGATTGAATCTCTGAACGCAGCCAGAAGTCTATTATATTCAAGCCAACTTTTACGAGGAAGCCCAAATCCTTCAAGTCTTCAAAAGAAGCCCAAGAGTTGCCAATATATAAGTCTCTCAAACAACAAATGCCAAAAGCTCTCCATCCACCCAAAAATGATAAGTTCAATTCTCTCTCTAATAATAAAATTGGAAGGATAGGGCTAGGAAAAGGCATTAATTGAGATCTCAATTTATGTTTATCCCAAAATTCAAGTATTTCACGAACAATATCAGAACCTTCTAAAAAGAGTTCTTTTTTTAACTCCTTCCTAAGTATCAACCAGCCTAAAGAATCCTTAACTACTGAACATCTTTCAACCTGCAGCCAACCTGCCACTTTCAAACTTTCTATACATTTGACTGCATGTGAAAACATTGTAGCATCATGATAGGTCTGAATCATTGGGTATGCTAGTCCCCCTTTCCTAAATGTTCTGGAAATTATAACTTTCTTTATTCTGTTGTTTTTCCCCTGAAAGATAAATTTGTCTATTTTTTGTTGAAAATGTACTATAAAAGTTTTGGATAAAGGTATAGGAATAGATCTAAATATATAGCTTAATCTTCGAAGAAGTGACATTTTGGCTGCTGCTATTCTAGCTGTTAAAGTTAAATTCAAAGGTCTCCAAGAGGAAACAATTTTTGTAAGTTTATTTAATAGCTCCTTATAGTTGTTTTTAATTATTAACTGGATAGAATTATAAAATATGATTCCCATATGAGTTATGGTATTAGAATGCCAATTATACTGGTAGATGGATTTCAAGTAATCTTTTTCCAGACCTGTGACTTGGAGATATTAATTTTATAGTTAGAGGCTTTAGAATATTTATCTATTATTACATGCAAAGTTTTCAAAGAGTCAATGGGGTTAGACACAAACACAACCGCATCATCGGCATACAGCATTATTTTATGCCGTATCCCACCAACTGTAATTCCATGAATAGAGGGGTTATCTCTTATAGAAACCGCCATGGGCTCCATTATCAATGCAAAGATTATCGGAGAAAGGGGACACCCCTGTCTCGTTCCATTAGTAACTGCAAATCTCTGCGTTTTAAACCCATTTCCAATGACCGAAGCGGATGGGGAAGAGTATAATGCTCCAATGGACTTAGACCCAAAAGAGCCAAGGCCATATTTCTGGAGTACACACCTGATAAAATCCCATCCGACCCGGTCAAAGGCCTTCTCTGCGTCCATTGATAGAAACACTGTTGGGAGAAGTTTGTGTTTAGAATATGAAATCAAATCCAACATGCGTCTGGTGTTGTCAGAGCCCAAACGTCCCCGTACAAATCCAGTTTGATCTATTGATACAAGTTTGTGAATAACCTCACTCAATCTATCCGCCAGCATTTTAGCATAAATTTTTACATCAACGTTCAAAAGTGAAATGGGGCGGAAGTCTTTACATTCCAATATACCTGTGTCTTTTTTTGGTATAGTGATAATCAGAGCCTCTGACATTTCTGAATGAATATGTCCCTTTCTTTTAATCTCATTGAAAAGATTTTTTAAATGGGGGACTAGGGTTGTTACCAAAGACCTATAGTAATGATTTCCAAAACCATCTGGGCCTGGGGCCGTACCCAACTTCAATTTAGAAATAACGTCACAAATCTCTTTTTTAGAAAAATCATTATTTAGTGTTAAAACTTCCTCCGGTGAAACTTGCAGCAAATCTATTTCATTCAAAAAATGTTGAATGACCTCCAGAGATGGCTTCTGAAAAGAAGGATCCAATTCCAAATTATATAACCTAGAATAATACTGTTCAAATGCTTCTGCTATCTGGACTGGGTTATTAAGATAGGTTCCATTGGGATAAATATAATCAACCCTTTTTTTAGTAGCATGAGATCTAAGTTTATTTGCTAAGATTTTACTTGGTTTACTCCCATAATGGTAAATTGTTTGTTGTAAAAGCCATATAGACTTATCAGTTCTCATCTGATTAATGGATTTAATCTGTAATTGGATTTTTTTAATCAACATCGAGTCAGAAGCATTAGGATTAATTTTATTTCTTAGTTCCAGATTATATAATTGGATATATAATTCTCTCAAAGGAGTTCCTCTTTCTCTTTTCCTTTGACTTTGCAATTTAATCAGGATCCCTCTTATGAAAGCCTTATGTGTATTCCAAAGTGTAATGTTAGATTCTACTGAAGCCGAGTTTACTTGATAAAAGAAATCAATTTCTTTTTTAAGATAATCCCGACTTGTCTCTGAATCAATGAGTGAGGAATCAAGTCTCCAAGATTTGGAGTTAATGGAAGAATTTTTCGAAAACAATTCCAAGTTAACTAGAGCATGATCCGACCACACTCTTGGCCCAATATCAACTCTCAAAGTTCTTTTAAGTGTATTGATATCAACAAAAAAATAATCTAACCTAGAATATGTATGATGTCTTGGAGAAAAACAAGTAAAATCCTTTTCATTGGTGTGCAGTACTCTCCAAAAATCAATTAAATGATATTTTGTCATCAGGGAAATAAACTGTTTTGACAATCTTATAACTGATGAGTCTGGAGGTGAACGATTTTCAGATTTTCTATCTTTAGTTGGGTCTGAGAGCATATTGAAGTCTCCACAAACGATAAGAGATCCCTGTATCAGTTTATTAAACTTTTTTAAGATTTTACTAAGAAATTTAATTTGGGATCTATTTGGCACTTATACATTCAATATTGAGTATTTTTGGTGGTTAATTGTGCCTATCCATATTATATAACGACCCTCCTGATCTATTTCCACAAATTCCTCTGTGACCATAAGTTTGTTACTAAAAAAAATTGAGGTACCCCTTGCCTTTTTCTTATACATTGAATTGTATGCGACTTTATAATGTGTATTAAAAAATGTAATTGGTGCTACCTGCCAATGAGTCTCCTGCAAGCAGATTATATCTGCTTTTTGCTGCAGAAAGCTCTTTAGAAAAAAACTGCGTTTAGCTGGATGATTCAGTCCCTGAACATTTTGCGTTACTATCTTTAATGACATGCTGTTAGTATCACAGTAGAAATGATGGTCAGTCCCCGTTCCCCTGGAATAAATTTAATTCCAGTCCACAAATACAAATATACACCAATACATAAACCAAACATAAAACATTCATCCCTCCTAAACTCATTGAGGCATATCGGGAGGCAGTCCTCCTTGAAGAGATGCAACAATGTCAGATAAATACATCTGAAAGCCTTAGCCGAAGCTCTATTGTACCCTCTATCTTTTACTAATATCTTGGGTGTCCAAGCTTTAAATCCTACTCTAGATGTTTATATTATTCCCTTTAATTGGAGAAAATTTCAAACAGAACTCTCCCTTTAAATTCCCTACTCCAGTTGTGAACCCCTTCCCTTATAGCAATCAACTACTGAATTGTATTTTGCTCACTAATTTATAAAAGTAAATTTTCTTAGTGTAATTATTAAATACTAATATATTTTTACCCATTATCTAGGTTAGTGTTTTCTTTATTGTTTCCCCCGTGTTAATAATAAAAAAAAGTGAAAATATATATTCACATCTAAAAAATTACCCAACAGCTAGTGAGTTTATATTTTACTCTTTAAATTTCCCGTAGTAAAACAGTAATTTAAAAATATTAATCAAAACATGGTGTATTTTCCCCATTATCTTAATTCATTAAAGTGTACCATCTGTATGTTACTTCTAAATTAGCAGCAAAAAAATACCATTCAATTTTTTTCCCTTTTTTTTTTCCCTTTTTCTATCAAAATAATACATATACACTGCTCTTTACAAAAAATGTTTGATTGAAGACAATCTAATATTTATATTCCAATACATATTTAAATAACCGCTGTGAACCAACCTATAATTACTGACTTTTATTTAATTTTGTCAGGAAATTCTCCCCTTCCAAAGTGTCATTAATAATGTATCTGTGATTCTCATACCAAAAAATCAATTTTGGGGGATTTCCCCATCTATAGGAAATCTGTTTGTCTCTCAAAACTTTAGTCACAAATTGAAGTTTCTTACGTTGAAATAAAATTTCTCCTGTCAAATCTGGGAATATTTTAAGATTTTCATATGGACTCTCAAAACATTTTTTATTAAATGAAGCTTTTAGTATTGCTTCTCTATAGGACATATGATGCAGTTTTACAATTACATCCCTAGCAATTTCTTTGCCCATGTTAGGTGGAGGAGGAATTCGGTATAATCTCTCTATAGGCTTCTCACTCTGGCGCTCCACTAAGCTTAACAGAAAGGCTTCCACAAATTGATGGAGGTCTTTAAAGGTAACAGACTCTGATATCCCACGGATTCTAATATTATATCGTTTTTCAGCTTCCGCTAATCTGAGATTTTGGCTCTTTAGCGTCTGGATCTCTTCTTTAAGTCCCGTTATCTCTCTCTTTAATTCATCATTATTCTTCAAAATAACCTCTTGAATCTGTTCTACATTTTCTGTTCTATCTGTTAATGTTTTTATATTCTTAGCATTATTTTTAATTTCGCCTATCAATTCTTCCCTGATGGATATCTGAAACTCCATTTAAAGAGCTGTCATAGTTTTCTTTAACGCTGAAGCTGTTAGAGGTTCTTCAGGAGTGGTCTCTCTCACAGATTCATCTCCTATAATAACCTCGGCTTCTATAGGAGTTTCAGAAAAGTCTAACGTGGACTGAGAGAGTGAATATGATTCTCTCTTGTACTGTCTATTCTCTTTATCTACAGGAGAGAGAAAATTAGCTATAGCTTTTGAGCTATTGTTTTGTAATGTTTTTTTAGAGCCTTTACCCCTAGGGGCTTGTTGTTCTTTAGACCTTTGCATAGATACCACAGGGCTATATCAAAAACCAAATGAAAGAGAGAAGAGAAATGGGAGAATAGAAGTGTATAAAAAATTGTATACAGATAGTCCACTTTGTAACTTGCTCTTCTTTGCTGAACGTTTTTAAATACGAAACGGCATATTTAATATATCTTGCTTGCAGAGTCGCTTTTCTCCCATCAAGTTCCCCCCAGCCTCATGAGACCGATGGGAAATGTCACAATAGGTGTAACTTGGACAATGTTGGATAATAAGACCCAATGGGCCTATTTATATGGGCTAAAAAATTCCCATCTTATTCTTCAAAGCCCATCATATGTTGGACACTTCACAGCAGCTTTCTTATTTTCCTCCACTTCTATCATTCAAATTTGCCCTCACATGCGGGTGTTATATTCTGGGAGTAATTGCAGCAGAAGCAATACAAACATGCACTCACCCTCTGCAACGTCAGACTTTCATAGCAACAGGGCGTTGGCAGCGTTACCTGCTGCGGGATAGATTAACCTGAAGCCAGTCCCCACAATGGTAATAAGGGAGTAAACCCCCTCTCAGCGGCAAATGCTCACCAGCCCCCGGTGCCCAGTAGAATACATCAGCACGGCACACTGGCTTCCCTCACCTGGGGCATAACACAAACTCACGTTCAGCTTATGGTTTGAGGTCTCCTTTAACTGGCTCCTCTCACGAACCACCCCGGATTTTCTCCTCACAGGCTCAGTCAGTTTCCACCAGCACTTTAGGCCGCTATGCCCCAGTAGTGTGGTTCAGATATCCATAAACTTTGTTTTGGACCCGGCCTCAGGCGGTCAGCCTCAAAGAGTTGTTGCGTCGGGGTTCAGGCCTATTAGGCCGTTGTATAGCATGTTTGAGGTACACAGCTTGGACAGCCTTAACGACACTCTAGCAGAGCTTCGGCTATGTTTGCCAGGCTAGTCCCACATACAGACTAACCCCTTCCTGGGGCCCGCAATGCCGCATTTACACCAGTAGGGGGTGAGAATGAGTCTGTAGGCAATAATCCAATTTGACCAGTAAAACGTTGTTGTGTAAAACAAATAACTGACAATGCTTGACAATTATTTATAGGGACCCTTTGCCCCAGGTAGCACCAGCTTTGCAGAAAGCATTATGAGGAAAAATAAAGAAATTGTTTGTATCTTACTTGTATACATACACAATAACACAACTATATTACATATCATGGAGCTTGTGGATGATAATGCTCCAGTAAATATATATACAGTGTATATTTATATATCCTCTAGTACAGTAATGTATGTACATATATATATACAGTTGCAAGCAAAAGTATGTGAACCCTTTGGAATTATATGGATTTCTGCACAAATTGGATACCACAGAGGAAGCCACTGCTGTCCAAACAAAACATTGCTGCACGTTTACAGTTTGCACAAGAGCACCTGGATGTTCCACAGCAGAACTGGCAAAATATTCTGTGGACAGATGAAACTAAAGTTGAGTTGTTTGGAAAAAACACACAACACTATGTGTGGAGAAAAGAGGCACAGCACACCAACATCAAAACCTCATCCCAACTGTGAAGTACGGTGGTGGGGGCATCATGGTTTGGGGCTGCTTTGCTGCGTCAGGGCCTGGACGGATTGCTATCATTGAAGGAAAAATGAATTCCAAAGTTTATCAAGACATTTTGAAGGAGAACTTAAGGCCATCTTTCCACCAGCTGAAGCTCAACAGAAGATGGGTGTTGGAACAGGACAATGACCCAAAGCATAGAAGAAAATATGCCTTCTGAAGTGGCCCAGTCAGAGTCCTGACCTCAACCCGATTGAGATGCTGTGGCATGACCTCAAGAAAGCGATTCACACCAGACATCCCAAAAATATTGCTGAACTGAAACTCCTGACCGTTGTGCACGTCTGATCTGCAACTACAGGAAACGTTTGGTTGAAGTTATTGCTGACAAAGGAGGTTCAACCAGTTATTAAATCCAAGGGTTCACATACTTTTTCCACCTGCACTGTGAATGTTTACATGGTGTGTTCAATAACAACATGGTAACATTTAATTTTTTGTGTGTTATTAGTTTAAGCAGAGTGTGATTGACTATTGTTGTGACTTAGATGGAGATCAGATCACATTTTATGACCAATTTGTGCTGAAATCCATATCATTCCAAAGGGTTCACATAATTTTGCTTGCAACTGTGTATATATATATATATATATATATATATATATATAATGCAAAAAAGCTGTGTAATGCAGCGGGCATACGTTTCCCAGAGTTTTCCCAGCAGGAAACTTGTTTAACTTGTTTTAGACATTTAAATGTGAACACAAATGTACTGCCTCTTTGGCCTAATAGGTAATTTGACCATGCTTAGGCCACAACCACAGGGTAAGGGGCTTCATACTACCAGTGTAAAGATGCTTGTAGGCAGACACACAGCATGTTACTGTCTGCTTGAAGCAATATGAGACATTGGCGGTGTGGACCTAGGTTACAGCTGTGAAATATGATATCCTAAATATATAAGAAAGAGGGAGGTCCCAGACGGTGAGAATCTGTTACTCTGGCTGTTGTAATGAAGTGTATATTGTATACAAATTACACTGAGAAGGATACAATTATTTAAGTCACCTAGTTAAAATGTATATAGCTCCCATCTCATTGCTTTCAGACAAATAGCGTATATGTGAGGCTGCGATCATAATAGTGACACTATTTCTATTTGGTTTCTCTGGAGAGCAAAACTGATTTGCCTTTCTCCCACACTAAGGACCTCATTCTATTATCGGCCGTAAAACGTCCGCAAGGCTGCGATTCCTTGCGGGGGTTCCGTTATCTTGGAATTCAATTATACGGCCCGCAAGGCTTTATTTTGGCTTTATAATGTGCTTAATTTGTGCTAGCGGGACCTTTTTCCTGCAAGTAAGCTGCGGCTCGCTTTTAGCCTTGCAGAGAGGGTTCCCGGAGCAACAGAATAGCAACCGGGCTTTTCTTGCGGCCGAAACTCTTGCGGCCGTTTTAGATCAAAGGCTTTCCTCCGGCGCGAGCGGCCACAAGGGATAGCAAGGCGCCGGCCGCAAGCCTATCGGACCCGAAGGGGAATAGAATAGCCGAATAGCTTGCGGCCGGTCCTTGCGGCCCCGCATCTCCTACGGCCGATAATAGAATGAGGCCCTAAGTAAGCACATACTGTGCCACTGAGTTAGATATTTTTCACAGAGCAAAGGGTATAGATTAGAAAAATGAAGAAACAAATCATTAGTTATGCCGTTGGTAGTTTAATTTAAAGAAATCAGGAATTATAGAACTGCGTCCCTCGCAAAGCAAGGAACGCAGTTCAGGCGGCAAATGCGGCCCCTCGCGAAGCGAGGGGCCTCATTTGCGGAAAGTGGAGGCTCCCACGTCGGGCGCAATGAGCCGAAGGCCAAAGGTTCATTGCAGGCCGCAAATGCGGACCCTCGCAAAGCGAGGGACCGCATTTGCGGAGCTGGAGGCTTTACGCCGCCTCACAATCGGTTACAAACAGCCACAGAAGCGGGACTTTGAAAAAAAAACTATAACATGCAATGACTAAATACAGACTTACACAAAAATATACGAGCCACAGGACTTAGAAAAAAAAACTAACTCTCAAAAATACGACCTCAACGGCCAACCCGCGCAAACCATTAAAAAAACTCAAAATACACACAACGATAAAAACAAAAACATTACACACAGCAAGGGGGGACAGCCAGGACGTCTGGGAGTCCGTTTGTACGCACATTTAAGTCCAATTTACAGAGTTTACACACTCGAAAATCCCCTAAGCGAGAGAAAAAATGGCTGCCAAGAAAAAACAAAATGAGGCTACACTACCCCTAAAGCCGCAAAACACCAACAAGCACATACAACTTTTACAAAAACCTGTACGAGGTACAACATACACTATTAGCAAGGACGCAAAATCATCCACACCTGCGTACCACATACACATTCAACGCCATTTTCCAACACTAACTTACAGAATGCGGAATTACCCAGCTACGCGAACGGTTTCCCCTCACGTACGCAGCCTATTTACACTACACAATGCACACATTGCTGACACTTAAGCGCCTCTTATAACAAAAAATACACCAACCGAGAGGCTCGCAATGAGGGCCAAAGGATCTCAGACGACCAAAACACTTAGGTCCTCATTTTATTATCGGCCGTAAAACGACCGCAAAGCTGCGATTCCTTGCGGCCGTCTTACGGCCCGTGTAGAGCTACCTTTACCTTGCAATTCAAATAGACGGCGCCGCAAGGATATCCCCCTTACGACCGGCCGCATATCATGCAAACGGCCGCAAGGTCAGAAAACTTTAAATGCAAATATAAATTCAAGATGGCACTGTAAAGCTCTGTAAATGCTAGGCATCATAATGGGGGACATGAGGATTAATAGCACCCCCCTCTCAAGCTTGC
The DNA here is from genome assembly GCA_027410445.1 of Discoglossus pictus. Lineage (NCBI taxonomy): Eukaryota > Metazoa > Chordata > Amphibia > Anura > Alytidae > Discoglossus > Discoglossus pictus. The sequence goes on along the minus strand of CM050164.1, from coordinate 224,285,616 downwards.
ACATCAGCCCAAATCCGATATTTCATTAACGGTTTTTTTTTCCGTCCCGCAGCCTGGGCGGGTCTGAGGTGCTCCAAGCCCTCAGGACTTTGTCCACGGATATTTGACATGAATTAAAATAAAAAAATGTTTCGGATTTGAGTGTAGGGGAATGTTGTGCTATGAATGCTAACACCTCCAATCACTTTATCGTCTCATCAGAGTGCAGGATGGCTTTATTATGTGCTTAATTGTGTGCTTGCGGGACCTTTTTGGTGCGAGTAAGCTGCGGCTCGGTTTTAGCCTTGCCGAGAGGGTTCCCGGAGCAATAGAATAGCAACCGGGGCTTTCTTGCGGCCGAAACTCCTGCTGCCGTTTAAGATCAAAGGCTTTCCTGCGGCGCGTGCGGCCGCAAGGGATAACAAGGCGCCGGCCGCAAGCCTGCCGGAGCCCCCGGCCGGAAGGGAATAGAATAGGCAAATAGCCTGCGGCCGGTCCTTGGGGCCCCGCATCTCCTACGGCCGATAATAGAATGAGGCCCTTACTGTCTGTGGCAAACAGCATTACCTTGCCTTACAATTTTATTGCCCCGTCATTTTTGACGGGCAAGTCACTAGTTATACATAATAATCATCCTTTGTGGTACTATGTTTGATCAAAAAAGCATGACTCCTACTTACTGCCATTTAATTTCCCCTCCAAAATATGGAGAATTGGTCTCTATACAATATTAATGTTCTTATGTAGAAAAAGTTAGTCAGTGAAGATAGTAGATGAGGAAATATATAACAGAGGAATATATAACAGATGTTTTGCAGCATCTTAAATGCTAAATAATTTCGCTTGAAATGGTGCAATGTTTGACAATTATGATGTCACCACATAATTACCCAACAATGGTTTCTAGTTTTTAAACCAGTGAATTTTGATTTGACCTTTATTTCTGTATGAGAGGATATTGGTTGTTTTTCACTATTTTAGGGTATTCCTTTAATTCCTATCATAATCTTCAGTGAAGGTAATATGTTGGAAAAAGACAAGAAATACACAATACCAGACTGGTTAGTGCCACATAGAGAAATGTAGGTGTCTTGAAACATCTTAACAGTAAAATAATTACTGCTTTGTCCTTGCCAGCAGTGGCACAACACACCACAATATAAAGCTTATCATCTGCCATTACCCTAACCCTGAATCATGGGCGTAGGAAGCGAAAAAAAATCTGGGGGGGGATAAATTATATACAAGTGTGTATATATATATATATATATATATATATATATATATATATATATATATATATATATATATATATATATATATATATATATATATTCACTTCCTAGTGTATGTATATATATATATATATATATATATATATATATAGTAATTTAGTAATTATTAATCCATATATATATATACATAGATTAATAAGGAGTATTGCAATATAATTTGATACCTTTTGTATTGGACATATGTCTTATTTATAATGACGAGCTTTCGAGAGGCTTAACCTCCCTTTATCAAGTCTGAAGCAATACTACATGAGATGGAACCCTCAGTTTGAATAATAACAGCAGATGCAGAGAGAGTGGAGACAGCATCTGACATCATCAGGTAAATTCATATATGGGGAATAAACACAACATAGCAAAGGAAACATATATACACATATTATATACACATATACATCAATATATACATGATTTGTGATCATGATATACATAATTTGTGTATATATATATATATATATATACATATATATATATATATTTAAACTTAAAAAAGGGGGATGTGGATCCCAGTGGTGATAAAACACCTAAATGTTGAATATAAGAAATAAAGAAAAAAGGAGGTATTGGAAATAGGCCACTAGTATACACAATCTTTATTAATTAATTGGTAAAAAGAAGACCATGTTGCGATATTAATATAAAAAAGGAATACACATAGTGATCCTTAAAAAAAGAGGATATGAATCCCACACTACTTTATAATCTATAAAATTTTCCTAAGAATAAGGAGTATTAGCAAAAATGCTGACTCTGTAGAACAGGAGCAAGAGAGCTAAAGAAAGGATAGTTCACTAATGCTGGCTCTCTGTGCATAAAATCAGAGGTCATAGCAGCAAATGTGATATATACAGTATATACATGGGAAAAATACATACAAAATAAAATCATAGGATAACCAAAATAGTGAAAGAAAGAAAGATAAAAGAAAGGAAAATGCAAGGGGCAGGCTGTAGATAGAAAAAAGATATTAGCATGAAGTGAATAAGCCACTATAGGCTGTAATCGCCCTCCTATGCCCAAATTCTGGTTTAACACAGGGTGACTTCCCTTTCGGAAGCCTCGCAGTGTGATCCACACATAGATATGATGCGTCTCACATGACCATCACGTTAGGGATAAGGAACACCAATCAGCCTGTCCTCTAGCAAGACAATACCTGACCTGTCACAGGCTTTCTCAAAGGTACAAGTGATATATATACTTTTATATATATATATATATATATATATATATATATATATATATATATATAATATGTATTATTTGCCCTACATGAATATTGCATCAGGAAGAGAGAGATCACATGGCTGCTCCCCCCCTCCCCCTCAATCCCCCCTCACCTCCTATTCATATGGCTGTCAGTATATATATATATTATTTGTGTGTGTGTGTGTATATATATAGATATATATATATATATGGTTGTTGTAATTGCGAGTTTGTCGGTAACGCTATGTTAAAAAGGTTCGAAAGTTGCGGGTTTGCTAAAATGAGCTCCAAAGGCACTCATTGCGGGTCTCGGCGCTCATTGCAAGGCCCGTAAAGTTGAGGGGGGAGAGGCTCATTGCGAGGCCCACGAAGAGCGCTGAAGGTGCTCATCGCATAGTCTGTAGTGAGGCAATGAGCGGCCCGCAATGAGCACCAAAAGCGCTCATTGCGAGCCTTGCAAGTTAGAGAGGGGGAGAGCTTCCGCATTCAGTGCAAGGCACAAGGTAGAGAGGGGGAGAGGCACCGAACGGCTCCGATCAGTGCAGTTAAAGCCACACAAGGTGAGGGAGTAAAAGAGGGAGAGATTACAGAGCACATATAATCTGGGGGGGATTTGCCCCCTCCACCCCGGTTCCTACTCCAATTATAGTTTTTCTAAAAATGATTGTATGCTATCATGTGCTACCATGTGCTGTTATATGCTGCCATGTGCTGCCATAAGCTACAATTTGCCTCCACATTATGATGTCAGCACATATTATGTAACAATGTATGTCTGGTATTTAAGCCAGTGAATTTTGGTTTGATCTGTTTTTCTGTATGAGCGTTGGAGAGGAGAGAAATTCACACTGCGGTAAGCATATTAACAGTGACAAATATATGTCAAATAATTAATGTAGTTTGTACAGACACAAAAAGATTATGGGCAACTTGAGAGCAAAGTATCATAAGAAAGAACAGAAAAAATAGACAGAAAATAGACATAAAACATAAAATAATTTCAATTATTTCATAATTTTGAATGGCAAATAGGTCAGGAGCTGGTACATTTATAGAGAATATTTTATATATTTTTAAACCTAACTTTAATACATCATATTTAATAGGTGGTCCCTTTAACCTTTTTGATGCAAATAAAATATTTTTTAATAGGTTGACAATGTGGCAATGTCTGTGATTTCCAATTATAGGACTACCTTGATCACCAGCATAATGAAGTGAAATAGCTTTCTTTATAAATATTAATACATTTATGGGTCTATTTTTTTACTTTCTAAAAACATTTTGTCTGTTATCAAGTTGAGTTTTTCAAAAGATCTGAAGTATGAGAATATAGTGTTCCTTGAAGTGGTTTGCCACATAGAGCTGCCATTTTGCTAAATGGTTAAATGACATATAGTAAAATGTGCTGATTCCTTTGCCTTTCTGGAGCTTCATTAAGAGTAAAACTGTTTATTATGTATTCACTGCATGTATCTCAATATTTCAAGTTACCATAGAGTGTTAAATATTACAGAAAAGACTTGACATTACTTACTAGAGTCACTACTGTCTACAACTATGGCAGCAGTGTTTCCAACATGTCCCACTGTGCCTTCAAAGAGGATACTTGGGAGCAAATATGGAGAATTAGTCTGTATACAATGATAATGTTGTTATGTAGAATATCTTCGTGAATGCAGATGAGAACTGATATTTGTTATTTCACATAGAGAATTATACAATACATGTCTTGCAGTGTCTTGGTGTCTTACATGTGAGGTAATGTTTCTTAAAATGTTGTAATGTGTTGCTATGTGCAGCCATGTTATGATGTCAGCACATTATTATCCAACATTTGTTTCTGTTTTTTAGGCCGGTGCATTTTGATTTGATGTTTATTTCTGTATGAGAGTTGGAGAGGAGGAATTTATACAGATCAGTAAGGATATTAAGTCTGATAATAGCTCTGGGCCTTTGTTACAATACTTAGCTGAATGTCACCTGTCCTAGTTAGAGAGGCAAAACTCTTGGCATAGACAAATATATAAAAAATAGATAAGTTAGATAATATATAATATATCCAAAAATAAATAAGTTACATAATATATACATAATAGATGTATAATGGATAGATAATGGATAAACTAACTACAAAACAATTGGAACTTTATTTACAAAATGCATTAAAGCAGAACAACGCAGCAAACAACTCTTCAGGTTTATTATGTATGTTATACGGTTCCAAGTGTTCACATGTATCAAAATATCATGAACCTTCTTGTATAAGGGAAATGAGATGTGGGGGTCCCCAATATTCCAATACACTATGAGTAAAAACTCTTGTACCTTTATTTTATACATATATTGAACTCATCCTAAAAAATGAGATCATGAGGTGTGATTATATCCCTAAAAATTTATATATACCAAATTCCCTAAAACAGAAGAAATAAATATCTATCTTGGTCCTAAGTCTCACACTGGAGACTTCCTATTTGAGGACTGTGGTGTACCCCGCAAGCCTGCTGAAGTCCCTGAACCAAAAAGATCAATGTTGGATAGCTATCAATGCATATAAGACACACACAAGGGGGACCCTATGTCTTCCCATGGAGACCTCCTATATGAGGGGATATGGTATGCCCCACAAGCTTGCTAATGAGCCCTATGTGTTATACCACCAAGGATTAATTGTTATATAACCAGCACAGACCTCCCTATGTCTGGCAATGGAGACCTCCTACCCGAGGGACTATGGTATGACCCACATGCTAACTTGTAAGCTCTATTATTAAAATAACCAAACCACTCAGGACGACCAAGAACAAGCCACGGTAGTGAAACTTTAACAAAATATATATATATGCAATGCTGTAAATCTGCAGATAATAGACAGAAAATGGATAGACAATGCATACATATTAGATAATGAATTGATAACAGATATAGAATATATAATGGATACATAATAGATAGATAATAGACAATGTATAGATAACAGATAAAAGATAGTTAATGAATAGATTATGGATAAGCAACACATAAAGTATAGATAATGGATAAATAATAGATAAATAACTGATAATGGAATTAAAATAGACCGATAATATATAATGATAGATAATGAATAAATAAAAGATAATAGATGGGTAGAATATTATGTAACATAATATAAAGATAACGGGTAGATAATTGTCTAAGCTACCGTATATACTCGAGTATAAGCCGAGTTTTTCAGCCCTTTTTTTAAGGCTAAAAAGGGCCCCCTCGGCTTATACTCAAGTCACTCTCCCCCCGTGTCTTTCTAACCCCCCCTTGTGTCTCTCTACCCCCGTGTCTCTCTACCCCCCTTGTCTCTTTCCCTCCCCCCTCCTCATCCTCAACCCCCCTCATTCTACCTCCCCCCCCCTCATACTAGCCCTCTAAATACCCCCCTCTTCCCTCACTTACCTGCTCCGGCCTCCGCTCTTTCATTGTCTTGATGTGGTGCGCATGTGACGTCACATGCGCGCCACGTCAGTAGCATATACCGGGTGCCGGCACCCGGTATATGCTAATGCCGTTGAGGAGGGAGGTTTAGGAGGGGGTTGAGCATGGGGAGGTTGAGGTTGAGGAGGAAGGTTGAGGAGGAAGGTTGAGGAGGGGGTTGAGGATGGGGGGTTGAGGTTGAGGAGGGAGGTTGAGAAGGGGGTTGAGGATGGGGGGGTTGAGGTTGAGGAGGGAGGTTGAGGAGGGAGCTGAGGATGAGGAGGGGGGCTGAGGATGAGGAAGGGCCTGGGGATGAGGAGGGGGGCCGTAGGATGAGGAGGGGGGCTGAGGATGAGGAGGGAAGTTGAGGATGAGGAGGGGAGTTGAGGAGGGGGGTTGAGGAGGGAGGTTGAGGATGAGGAGGGAGGTTGAGGATGAGGAGGGAGGTTGAGGATGAGGAGGGAGGTTGAGGATGAGGAGGGAGGTTGAGGATGAGGAGGGGGGTTGAGGATGGTGGGGTTGAGGATGGGGGGTTGAGGTTGAGGAGGGGGTTGAGGATGGGGGGTTGAGGAGGGAGGTTGAGGAGGGAGGTTGAGGATGTGGGGGTTGAGGATGGTGGGTTGAGGTTGAGGCTGATGAGGAGGGAGGTTGAGGATGAGGAGTGGGGTTGAGGAGGGAGGTTGAGAATGAGGAGGGGGGAAGAGACACAGGGAAGGGAGAGGGGAGAAGAGACAAGGGAGAGAGAGGGGGACACAGAAGGCACAAAAGGGACACAAGGGGCAACACATTTCCCCCCCTCGGCTTATACTTAAGTCACTCATTCACTCATTTTACCCAGTATTTTGTGGTAAAATAATTGCCTCGGCTTATACTCGGGTCGGCTTATACTCGAGTATATACGGTAATAGATACACACAATGGATAGATAATGGATAGAAAATAGATAATAGAAAGTTAATGAGTGGATAGTGAATGAAAAAATGATAATTGATTGAAAATAGATAATGGTTAAATAATGGATAAAAAATAGATAATGAATAGATAAGGGATAAATAATAGATAATAGAAAGATAATGTGTAGATAATGGATAAATAATAGATAATATATAGATACAGATAATAGATAATGGATAGAAATGTGATAGATAGATAGATAGATAGATAGATAGATAGATAGATAGATAGATAGATAGATAGATAGATAATAGTTAATTATTTAACAGATAATAGATACAAACAATGGGATAGATGATGCATAAAAAATAGATAATAGAAATGGGTGGAAAATGCATAATTAATAGAATGGATAAACAATAAATCAGATAATGGATAAATAATAGATAATAACAAGATAATGGTAGATAATGGATAAATAATAGATAATGGTTAAATAATGGATAAATAATAGATAATAGAAAGTTAATGGGTAGATAATGGATAAATGATACATAATAAGATAAAAAATAATTAGATAATAATAGATAATGGATAGATAATATACTAGATAATTAGATATTAGATAATGGACAGATAATGAATAAATGATAGATAATAGAAACATAATAGGTAGATAATGGATAAATACCAGATAATGGATATGCAATATATATAGATAATAGATAATGGAAGATAATGAGTAAAAAATGGATAAATTAATAGATAATGGATAGATAATAGATTCGATATAAATAACATATTTGCTAGATGGCAATAGATAATAAATAGATATAAAATTATCCAATAGATAGATAATGGATAAACAATTGATAAAGGATAGATAATATAGATAATAGGTAATGAATGGATAAATATGTGATAGATAGATCTAACAGATTAATAGATAACAGATCAAAATAAATAATAGGTAATTTAAACTTTCTAACAGATAATAGATCCAAATAATGGGATAGATGATGCATAAAAATAGATAATAGAAAGATAATGGGTGGAAAATGGATAATTAATAGAATGGATAAACAATATATCAGATAATGGATAAATAATATATAACAGAAATATAATAGTAGATAATGTATAATTAATAGATAATGGTTAGATAATGGATAAATAATAGATAATAGAAAGATAAATGGGTAGATAAAGGATAAAATGATAGTAAGATATAAAATAACTAGATAATAATAGATAATGGATATATAATATAATAGATAATTAGATATCAGATAATAGATAGATAATGGATTAATAAATGATAGATAATGGATATGCAATAGATATAGATAATAGATAATGGAAGATAAATGGGTAGATAATGGATAAATAATAGATAATGGATAGATAATAGATAGATATAAATAACGTATTTGCTAGATGACAATAGATTATAAATAGATATATAAAATTAACCAATAGATAAATAATGGCTAAACAATTGATCTTGAAGGATAGATAATATAGATAATAGGTAATGAATGGATAAATATGTGATAGAGGATAATAGATAGCTAGATAGATCTAACAGATTAATAGATAACACATAAAAATAGATAATAGATAATAAAACTATCTAACAATAGATTCCAATAATGGGATAGGTGATGCATAAAAATAGATATTAGAAAGATAATGGGTGGAAAATGGATAATTAATAGAATGGATAAACAATACATCAGATAATGGATAAATAATAGATAATTGAAAGATAATAGTAGATAATGGATCAATAATAGATAATAGAAAGATAATAGTAGATAATGGATAAAATAATAGATAATGGTTAGATAATGGATAAATATAGATAATAGAAAGATAATAGGTAAGATAATGGATAAATGATAGATAATAGAAAGATAATAGTAGCTAATGGATAAATAATAGATAATGGTTAGATAATGGATAAATAATAAATAATAGAAAGATAATAGTAGATCATGGATAAAATAATAGATAATGGTTAGATAATGGATAAATAATAGATAATAGAAAGATAATAGGTAAGATAATGGATAAATGATAGATAATAAGATATAAAATAACTAGATAATAATAGATAATGCATAGATAATATAATAGATAATTAGATATCAGATAATGGATAGATAAGGGATAAAGATAGATAATGGATATGCAATAGATATAGATAATGGGTAGATAATGGATAATAATAGATATAAATAACGTATTTGCTAGATGACACTAGATAATAAATAGATATATAAAAGTATCCAATAGATAGTTAATGGCTAAACAATTGATAAAGGATAGATAATATAGATAATAGGTAATGAATGGACAAATATGTGATAGATGATAATAGAAAGATAGATCTAACAGATTAATAGATAACAGATAAACATGGATAATAGATGATTATCTAACAGATAATAGACATAATGGATAGAAAATAGATAATAGAAAGATAATGGGTGGATAATAGATAAACAAAGGATAATCAACAGAAAATAGATAATGGATATATAGATAATAGATAATATAATGGATAGATGGACAAACAATATATATAATAAATACATAATGGATAAACAATAGATAATGGATACATAATAGAATAATTAAATAGATTAGATAGATATGGATAAATAATATAAAGGAAAAGATAATGTCTTAGGGAAATAAACCCTTTAGTGCTTAACACTACAAATTGGAATATAAGGGCAACAGTGGGTTAATCACATTCACATAATAGTAGACATTTTTAATGAAAAAACAACGTCGATTAAAAGAGTTTAAAGGAAAGATTAAAAACACTATGAACAATGGTTCCTTCGATGGCTGCTGTAACCTTTATTGTCACTCTTTCGTTTATCATTTGTGGAGTGTGGTTACATAGCAAATAGTTTTTCAGAGTATGATAAGGGCACTTGCTCAATCACTTCTGAGCTATAAAATAAAGTCCCAAATATACTTATATATGTAATGCTGTTAAATTCATAACAAGTCATATAGATCACCTATTAGCAGTATTATGTAGGTGGTCAGGGACAAAGGGTATGGGAAGTGGTCAGTCTCAGAAGGGGAGGCTTTTGTGGAATCAGATATAGAGTCAGTATATAGAGTTAATATATAGAGCAAACCTGTCTTTTTATATGTGTATATACAGTATACACAAGTCTGGCGCTCTTAACTCTTAGTATATATCTCTATCCCCTCTTAACTCAATCCCCATAGGTCCTTGGCTGCTTGTAATATAGGCAGTAGTAGTTAAAAATTCATTTAAGCCCTCAGAATGCCTCTGAACTTTCCTATTCATTATTTTCGCGCCTCCATTAACTCAGAGGTTCGTGCTTCCTGGTTACAGCGTGCGTGATGATGTCCCGCTACGCTTGCCTGCTTCCTGACATGTTTCTACGTGTAAAACGTCTTTCTCAAAGGATTAAGGCGTGTACTGGAGCTGTGAGCTATTTAAAGGAAACGGTAGTCATGGTTACCAATACTACTGTGTATGCTACACATCAAAACATCTCTTTTGTGCAAAATTACTTTTAAATATAAATAGAAGGAAAGCATAAGGTGAAGTGGGGATATCATGATATCTCCATATGTAACTATATAGATAGTAAAAAGTCTGTCTCTATATATCGGACCTTATAGTATAAGGTGTTATCAACCGATTTACATTGGGGAATTAGACCATATTTCATAAATATATACTGTATATACAAGATTATAGAAAGAAATATGTGATAACGTGTAGTAAAAAGAGGGAGTGTAAACCTATTATTATAAAAGGTGTAATATATTGCACCCAAATGGTAGATAAAAATTGCCTATGATATATGTGAAGAAAAAACAAAGAAATATATTTGTAAAAGGGATGAAAGTGAAAAACCATAAGAGTGATGATAGTAATATCTGTCACTAAATAAAGTGCAATAAATACAGTGCTCAATATGTGAGTAAGGGACATGAAAGTCCTATATTAATGGACCCATAGGCCCAGGTCTAGTCTTTAAATGCATAATGAATGTGTGAAGAAAGATTACATATATAGTTGTGAGCGTACGGGCCGTTGCTCACGCTTGCGGGCTTGTGAGCCGCGGGCCTCAGTTGCTGGCATGGAGCTCCTTGCCAGCAACTGCGACCCTCGCAAACTTTACATCGCAACGCAAACAACACGACACACCAATTACGACCCTCGCAAACTTTTACTCGCAACGCAAACAACATACGACACACGTTAACACACATTACGACCTCGCAACACTCGGACGCAACTCGCGAACATTACAAAATTCAAAACACAATACATACACACACACAGCACATACATAAAAAACTTACCTACAGCAACAGGGAGCATCCAGGACCTCAAAAAAACAACTTACACCTTGATTTCACTCAAAATAAAAGAGTTTACACACTAAAAAATTTCATAAGCGACAGAAAAAATGGCCACCGAGCAAAACGAAAACGAGGCTACAGACGCAAACACCATACGAGACACGTTAGCACACATTACGACCTCGCAAAAATCGGACGCAACACGCCAACATACAAACATTTAAAACACAATAAATACACACACCACACACATAAAAAGCTTACCTACAGCAAGAGGAACCATCCAGCACCTCAAAAAAGCAACTTACACCTTCATTTAAATAAAAATAAAACAGTTTAGACACTAATAAAATCGCTAAGCGAGAGAAAAAATGGCCGACGAACAAAACGAAAACGAGGCTACAGCACTCTCAACACGGAAAACACCACAACACACTCGCAAAACACCACAAGAAACTCGAAAAATACCACAAAGCACCTACGGATAATCCACGAAGATGCATACCACAGATAACCCGCCATTTTACGCCAATGTAGAAGTACACCACTATGCTAACGGTTTTGTCTTGCGCACGCACAGTATTACACTGCACCCATTCACCACGCTTACACAGCAGCTCCACATCACTAATGCTGCAGCAACCTCAAAACACATTGACAGCTCTTCAACACAATGCTTCAAAATAGGTAAAGTATATTCATTTATTAATGTATTATATATTTCATTATTACACACCAAACAGCATTGGCTCACTTACAATTTCATTGCCGTCATTTTTTGATGGGCAATTCGCTAGTATATATATAAAAATGGTAGAGTGATAGCCATAGTAATGGTATAAAATGTGAAGGTCCTATATTAATTGACCTGTAAGTCCAAATCTGGTCACTAAATAAAGTGCCATAAATGCAGTGCTCAATATATTTAATCTTGACATATCTATGACAGTTATTCTGTACTTATAAATAATTCATAAAGAGATCAACAAGCATTGACTGGAAAGAGAAGAACAGGCTAGAGAAATCAGAGAAGTAGACCTATTTCAAAAAATTAAGTAAGACATATTTGGAATATAATGTCTATTATACTTAAATGAAGGGTGTATAGGAAAAACCTTTGTTTAGACCATTAGGCACTTGTGCTTTAAGTTTGTAAATCCATTTAGATTCACATTGTAATAATTTCCTTTGGGAATTGCCCCTCCTAGGTCCTGGAGTTACTGAATCTATAATGCTAAATTTAAGTACATTAGGATTGTTGTTATGGCAGTATTTAACATGTCTTGCTATGGGAGTATCATATTCATTAAGAATAGAATAAGAAAAGAAGGAGGAGGGCGATACCAGAAATGAAGTCATGCACAGAAGCGCTGCAAGTATATGCGTCTACCAAACATACTAAACTGTGTATGCTGGCCGTGTCTGAACCCTACAAAGAGGCAACCTGACTGGAAGTCTGAAGACGCAGCACAGGCAGAAGGAAGCTAGCTGAAATCATATGGGGAACAGAGCTTAAGCGTGAGTGTGGCTGGCGAAAAGAGGTGAAAAGAGATAATTCTCCACCGAGAGGGCTCTGACTGAAAACGCTGAAGGCGGGACCATGCTTTGAAAGAAGTTAAGAAGGTATGTCAGTGCAATTAAAACGAGACATACAGACTGGGGAAAACATTAAGCCACAGCGATATTATAAGTACAGACCTCTTATAAATCATATAAATCAAGATGTATAAGATATTTTTTTGGGATGAAAGCAAGAGATATATGACACAGCAATAAGAACTATATATCCCATAAACAGTGAAAGGAGTATACAGTCTGGATGCCATTACTAGAAACGCAGCCACACTCTGTCACTCTCTGCCATGTAAAGCAATCCCCCTGTGTGAAAGATGGGGCAAAAGTTAAATCTCCCATAAATAGAGACGGAGGACATAGTCTGGGCACCATCCCCAGAAGAGCAGCCACACTCCCAGCTACTCTCTGCTATCACTTGTAATTCCCCTGTAAAGACAGAGGCTAAAAGCCGGAAAGACTATAAAGAATATAAAACCATCCCCTCTTATGTGTTTGGTCAGAACTCTATAGTGGGAAGTATACTGGTGAATAAAAGCACAGTAACAAAATATAATATATGTTATATATGTATAAAGCCGAGAAAGCAAGATTTATAAAGCTTTGAAGGAGAGTGATTGTCTCTAAATACCGCCGAGTGAGAGACGGGTGATAAAGCTCAAGAATATCAGATAGTTCCATTCATTCGACTTAAATAGAATACCCAGGAGGGAGGAAGACTGATACAATAATATGAAAAAATTAAGATTAATCTTCTAAAAATCATTTGAGAGACGAATTACAAAGGATGAAGAGCAAGTATATAGGACAAAGTGATATATCCATGAGAAAAGGACCAATTTAAAGATCACTGATCATAGATCATTGATCGGAACAATCTGAAATAATTGTCCAAGGGAAGCAACTCCCTGATCCAAGACGGGACATAAAGCCCGGGAAATACACCAAGGCATAGACCAATGATAAATCAAGGTATCAAGTATAAGGTGGAGAAAAAGGAAGAGCAAAATGGCTAATAGAAAAACCACAGCAACTTCTAAGCGTAAAAGTAAGGAAAAAAAAAATCAAACCCCAGATCTGCAATTTTTTTACCCAAAAAACAAATCAACTCCCCTAGAAACACCTCAGGCAGAATCCTCAATACTGGAACAAAATATAAATAAATCCTCAGGATTATCCTCACAGTCATCAATAGAAGGGGGAGAAGAATCTCATGAAGAACTTCTGACATATACCAAAATGAAGGACCTGTTAAATGACTTCCAAATAAAAATTACATCAGAGCTAACAAAACAGATGGCGTATAATACAAAAACCATCAAAGAAAACTCCATAAGAATAAATGAAAATGAATTGAAATGTGATAAGTTAATATCTGACAACAATATTCTCTCTAATTCCATACAAAAGCTGGAAAATAGAATAGAAGATCTTACCAATAAAATTATTTATATGGAGAACAGATCAAAGAGGAAGAATTTGTGAATAAGAGGAATTGAAGAAAAAATACCAGATAAAGAGCTGAAGAAATTTGTAGAGGAGATGCTAAGCAAACTAATCCCCCAATTTCCCAAGGAAGACTCAAAAATCGAAATGGTATATAGAATTCCCCTACCTAGGAGCTTGAACAAAGTGTTATCAAGGGACGTTATTGTCAAAATTCATTTTTTACCATTTAAAGACGCCATACTACAAGCTATCAAAAACAATCTTTAGATTTTCCCTATGAAAAAATAAAATTCTGCCAAAATTTGTCATCACAGACATTAATAAAAAGGAAAGAATACTCATCTATAACATCTAGCTTGAGAAGAGAAGGAATTATATACAGATGGAAATTTCCTCACGGCATCTCAGTATTGAAAATTGCAAGTTGGTATAAAGTGGATTCATTGAAAGAAGGACAATCCTTAATATACAAGTGGAATATTGAAATGGATTCGTCGACATATAAAGAAACAACTCCGAAACTGTCACTTAAAAAAGCTGAATGGACTTTAAAAAATTGATTTCTATTCTTATTCTTTTTCATTAAATATTTTTTTTTTGCACTAAAAACTATATAATGAAGTGCACTGGTAGAATAATGGAATTATAACATATTTCCAGATTTGAGAGGAATATGAGTCTCTAAATACTGGAAAGGTCACAAATAGAATGTATAAAAAATTTAAGAAAATATAGAACTAGTCCTGAATCACATACCATAAAATCACAATAGGAAATACATTTTTAGGGGAAGAAAGATTTATAAAAATAGCACAATAGCACTTTATAGATAGGAGGGAAAAAAGAGGATATACAGAACACTTTAAATATAGAATTAATTTTTTTATAAAAATATTTGAAATTTAGTTATCAAATATTGATTTTTCATTATAAAATAATCAATTTATGTCTACAAAGCTCAATGGTAAGAATAAGAATAAGACAGCGAAACAATGAAATAATTTAAATAGAACTATATAGATGAATGATTAAGATGATGGAAAGACTATATTATTTCTCTTCCGCTGAGTTTAAGCTTAGTAATATGTAGATTGCTATGATTCCATCTTTTTTTTGCGTACATAAGATAATTTATACTTGATATTGGTAGAGAATATATTTGCGGCGTATGGAAATTATGTATTGGAATAGCATGACCTCCTGACCAATTTTTGATGTTTTATCTCCTAACATTTCCTATTATTTGCATAAATGCCCTAAACCCAAGATGGACATAAAGTTAAGTCCAATTCAGAGTATGTTTGTTAGCTGTTTGAGTCAGAGTATGTTTGGATCTCTCAAAAATAATAGTAGGTTGAGAGAAAAATGGTAAAAGGATATGAAAGAAGAATATGTAGGGAGAAAGCCCCAATGTTTAAAAATATCAATTATAACAAAGAAAAAACTAGATATAGAATAAAAATAAAATCAAGGGAAGCAGAAAGAAGAAATATTGGAGCTTAAATGATCAAGATATTAACCCATAATGTAAATGGATTAAATTCCCCTTCTAAAAGGAATACAGCCTTTAAGGAATATAGAAAAATGAAAGCAGATATACTGCTTTTACAGGAAACACATTGGAATAAAGAACTACTGGAATATATGGGTCATACAAAATACAATTTTAGGGTAGATTCCACATTTAATAAAAAATCTAGAGGAGTATCCATACTATTTAGCCATGAGCTAAAAATAATAGAGGAGACCAGAATTATAGACCCCTTAGGGAGATATATAATCTGGGGTGGCCAGATTAATGACAAGTTTACGACCATAGTCAACTTATATTTTCCAAATACTAATAAGATTAGCTTTTTAAAAAAGATCCTTAAAGAACTAACGAAATTTAGAAAAGGGAAGATGATTATAGGAGGGGATTTCAATATGATAATGGACCCCATTAATGATATGGTAGGAAAGTCTAATAAAAAAACAATAAATCAAATTAGTAAGATATTGAAAGAATTTAATAAAGAGATGGGTGAATATGATTTATTAGATTGCTGGAGAATACTCCATCCACATGAAAAAGACTACTCTCATTTCTCTAACCATCATAGATCATATTCAAGATTGGATTACTTTTTTGTGGATATAAAGACTCTAAGATCAATAAAGAACACCGATTTAATAATGACCCCATGGTCGGATCATTCCATTTTATCATTAGTTATAAAAGATATAAAAGATAACTATTACACACAAAAAAAATGGAGGATCGATCCAATAATTTTTAAGAAAGATTAGAATCCTTAAAGAAAGAAACGAGAGAATTCTTTATAACCAATACAAATACGGTTAAGTCAAATGTTACTTTATGGTGTGCATATAAATCTGTAATAAGAGGTCAAATAATCTCTAAAATGGCCAACATTAGAAAAGAAAGAGGTAAACCATTAATAGTGTTATACATAGAGCTGAATAATCAGCAAAAAATAAATAAACTATGCCCGAGCAAGGAAGGAACAACTATAATTACCAAACTAAATAATCAAATAAATAAGGTCTTGCAAAGTCAGGCAGACTCTATATGATGTGGAGATTCCAACAGACCCACTTCCTATTGGCGAATAAAACAAGCAAATATCTAGCGCAAAAACTTAAGAAGCAAACCAATCAAAGAAAGATATTAAGCCTTAAGGGACCAGATAATAAAATCTATACTCACCCAGATAAAATAGGAGAAATTATTACAGAATTTTATAAATCATTATATAATATAGAAAACAAGTCAAACTCAAGCAGGGATGAAATAAATAAATTTTTGGACAAAACAATTCTCCCTACTATTGATACTGAGGACTGTAATTATCTAGACAAAGACATAACCCTTGAGGAAATAGATGAAGTAATAAAAAAGGCTAATTCTAACAAAGCCCCAGGACACGATGGGTTTGACCATTTATTTTATAAGTTCCTTGGGAAGGAAATTAGAATAGGTCTTTTAGACATGTTTAATGAAATTAAAAACTCAGGGAAAATAGAAGCGGAAATGGTTGAAGCAAAAATCATAAATACCAGGGAAAAACCCAGAGGACATTACAAGTTATAGACCAATTTCTCTTATAAATAAAGATTTAAAAATATATGCAAAAATAATAGCCAATAGGCTTAATAAAATATTGCCCAAATAATACATTTGGACCAATCTGCCTTTGTCCAAAGATGTCTGGCATCCGACAACACCAGAAGGCTAGTGGACCTGATGTTTCAAGCTAAAAAAACGGGAGTTCCCACACTGATCCTGTCCGTAGATGCAGAAAAAGCATTTGACAGGGTCAGTTGGGAGTTCCTAGAAGCAGTGTAAAAAAAGGTTGGATTAGCCAATTTTGTATCTAAAACAATTAAGGCCCTCTATGAAAAATAATCGGCATATATAACAGGCCCAAATTTTCAATCAGAGAAATTTAGAATTTCTAACGGGACTCGCCAAGGATGTCCTCTTTCTCCATTATTATTTTTACTCTTTTTAGAACCACTGGCTTCAAGGATTAGATGCCATAATAAAATCAGAGGCATAAAAATCGGAGCAATAGAATACCATGATTGGATAAGAGTGTTAAGATTAATAAAAAAATCCTCGATAAATAGTTCCCTTAAAGAAATACATTTTAAGCTAACTCAAAAGTGGTACCTAGTTCCGGCCACAATTAATAAATTCCATCATTTGACCTCCCCACTATGTTGGAAAGGTTGTGGCCAAATTAATACATCTGCCCATATGTGGTGGGAATGTATAAAAATCCAAAAAAAAATTTGGAAAGATTGTTGTAGCCACCTAACAAAAATGTTAAAAATTGACTGTCCGTGCTCCCCAGAAGTAATTCTATTTAATCTACAGATAGATACAATTTTTCCTAAGGATAACCTATTGATATCACATATTCTATTAAGCACTTATTAGTGAAATATTGGAAAAAGCCCACAATTCCATCATGGAGTGAAGTCTTGAACAAAATTAATTACAACAAAGAACTGATGAAGTCTAATTATATTCATGGCTCTAGAGATAAAAACATAATTAATTGGAATACCTGGAAAAAATATATGCAGCAATGATGAAAAGCTAAAGGAAAGGAAATATTTCTAAGAGGTTATAGTTATAGGAGCATGCAGATTCCTTTTGTATCTCTCTTTTTTCTAATTTCTCTTATCTTTCCTTTCTCTCATCCTCATTGTTGAATGATAAGGAGGAGGAGAGAGAAGAGGAGGAGAGAAGAATATATAGATATATTGTTGGGAGTAAGAATGAATGTATGTATATGTGATATATGTAATTGTCATTGTATGTTTTATCTTTAATGAAAGAAATAATAAAAAGAATATTAAAAAAAAAAGAGAATAGAATATATATGCTCCCCCACTCTGCGACGAAGCTCTCTGCAGGTTTTACCTACATAAATCTTATTACACAGGCATGTGGCTATATATACCACTCCTGATGATTTGCAGTTGAAAAAACTGTTGATATCAAAGTTGGACCCACTAACAGGGTGTATGTAACTTTTACAAGGTTTAACAAATTTACAGAATTTACATCTGCCACATTTGTACATTCCTTTCAATGGTTTTAGCCATGTTTTGACTTCGATTTTGTTGTCTTTATACATACTATGTACAAGCATATCTTTTATATTGGTGCCTCTCCTATATGTTATGCTTGCATTTGGAGTTAGTACATCTTTCAGATCTGTATCACTGGTGAGAAGATGCCAATGTTTACCAAGGATGTTTTTTTATAATTTCAGAATTATGACCAAATGTCATTATGCATCTGGTAACATTTTGGTTTGATGTATCTTTTTTTGGGGTAGTGCTATCTCCATGTTGTTTTTTGACATGTGCATTTAACATGTCAGTTCTGTTACAGGTCAAAGCATGCTTGTAAGCCAGTTTGAGACTTCTGTTAGGATAACCTCTTGATCTAAAACGTTCTCTTAATTTATCTGCTTCAATCTTAAATTCTTGTTCTGAACTGCAGTTCCTCCGAATTCTTAAATATTGGCCTTTAGGGATTCCTCTTTTTTGGGGCCCAAAGTGCTGGCTTTCCCATTTTAATAGAGTGTTGGAGGCTGTTTCCTTTCTAAAAGTAGAGGTACAGATTTTTCCTTCTATATCTTTTTTTATTTTTAAGTCTAGGAAAGAAACTTCACTTTGGCTGGCCTCAAAGGTAAATCTCAGGCCTAACTCGTTGCTGTTTAGATATAGTATGAAGGCTGTTAAATCTTGCCTGTTACCCGTCCAGACAAGGATAACATCATCTATGTATCTTCTCCAGATAAGTATATTATGTCCAAAAGAATGTGCATTATCATCATATATGTATGGAGGTCATTCTCATACCTAAAGTGTGGTCTGACTTGTCTGTCAGAGTCATATTGGTTCGTTCTAGAACGTAGTTCATATTGGTCTCTTCTCCAGTTGGAATTTCTAGCCCTACTTTTGATTTTGTGTTGATATATAATAGGACCTATAAGGTCTTTTCTAGTAGTGTTATCCTCAATATCTGAGGTGTCATAGTCAGATGAACTGATTTCAGAACCAATTTGAGTTTGTGAATTAGATGGTAATTTCGTATATATTCTGCCTGTCTTAAAGTCAGTTTGATCTCTTAAGAATTTTCTCTGTTTGCGGTCTTTAATATCCTTTTTGAATTTATCAATGTTAAGATTCAGTTTGTTGCATAGATTCTCAAAGTCAGAGAGATCTTTAAATTTATCAACTTCTGCTTGATTCAGCATTACTCTTTGTTTGATACTATCCAAAAAATTTTGTTCAGTTTCAATAATTAAAGACATAAGGTCCATGGAACATTTAAATAAGATTTCCTTCCATTTAGACATGAATCCCTCATCATTTATATTAGAGGCTGGTGTAATTTTAGTTCTTAGGCCTCTAGGGATCAATTTGTTTTTCATATAGTTTTGGAGGCTGGATATTTCCCAGATAGATCTAATTTGTTTCCTCATATTTTTCTGAAGCTCATATAAGGCTGAATTTACATCTTTATTTTCGAATCTGGGTTGTATTGAGGGCATGAATGTTTCTTCTGCCTCAATTTGTAATTGTGCAAAATCCAGACTAGTAATGTTAGCTCCTGCCATCTTTTGAAGTTTGTCAATATGCTAGGTAACTAACAAAAAAAAAGGGGTAAGAGTGTAGGCTTGTAATTACAGCCCCTAAGTGTGGATTAAACCACTAGTTTTGACAAAGGAAAAGATAATGTCTTAGGGAAATAAACCCATTAGTGCTTAACACTACAAATTGGAATATAGGGGAACAGTGGGTTAATCCCATTCACATAATAGTAGAATTTTTTTTTTTTTTTATTATTATTATTTTTATTTTCAAATTTAAAATCTCCATTTACATAAATAATACCTTACATATTATATACACAGCCAGACAAAAATACGGAAGGCATACATTTGTGCCCTGACATTATAACAATAATCATGAGTGTAACTGTTCTTTCATGTTTATTGCTAATAATAGACTTTAAGTGTATCATTGTATTAAACTTACATATGGCTATGAATGAAATCCAAACTTTAATATTTGGTTGAATATTCTTCAACCTAATGGAGAGATTAACCAGTTAAACTTCTCTCTTAAATTACTTACATATCCTATCGCACCCTTTCATTCCACTCATATTCTAGCCAGCTTGGTGAAGGTAGGGAGGAAGAGCCAGGGAGGGATCGATCTGCCAGGGAAGATATGGTGTCTTCGTGAGATTACCCCGTAGAGGTTACTTAAAAATTGAGTCCCAAACTACCCATTTTACAGGGTCTTGTTTTAGCTGAAATGCCATATTAAAATCCCTCTCTAGTTCCCTATTGTATCCCATCATGGCCAATATTTCAGTTAGTTTTGGAAGATCCTCTTTCTTCCAATTTCGTGCAATTGCAGTTTTTACTACCTGAAAAATTTGAGTCATAAAAGCTTTATTTTTTATTTCCATCTTGGGGGGGAAAAATATTAAACAAGGCCATCTGCGGTTTTACTATCATTTCTGTCTTAAATATAATAGATAAGTATTCAGAACATTCCTTCCAAAGATGAAGGGTTATAGGGCATTCCCACCATATATGGAACATATCTGCAGATTTCCCACAGTTCCTCCAGCATAATTTAATTTCTGGTTTAAATGTTATAAAGTAGATTTTGGAGGGAACCCAGTACCATCTATTAAGTAATTTAAATTGAATTTCTCTCTGGTTTGTATTTTTAACAAACCTATTTAGAGATTTTAAGGCTTGTTGTCATGACTCTTTAGGTATCCTTAGCTGCATATCTTTAGCCCAGAGGTCCATAGGTCTAGTTGTATCCGTTTGTATTTGCTTATAAATGATCTCACTACACTTAGAAATCAAGTGTCTAGTATTTTGGGACTTTATTAAAATTTCAACGTTGTTTAAGCTTTGCCGAGTAATGTTTTTATTTATATTCTTCAAAACTCGTGAAATTTGATGTGAAGTGAACCAAAGTTTAGTTGATATATTATATTTCAACTTTAGCATGTTATAATCTAAAATTTTTCCTTTTTCTTTATCTATAATGTGCCCCAGTAGATATATTCCTTTGTCTTTCCATTCTGGTTCTAAGTAGATATAATTCATGCGTGCTAATGTTGTCAAAGGAGTAAGTTCACTATATTGCTCTATGAATTTAAATTTTTTGTTCATTTTTATCCACTCTTTTACCATTATAGTCAAAATAGTTGCTCTCGGGTCAATGTATGCTAATGCTAGTTTTGGAGTGAACAATAGAGCATTAAGGTCGATATTGTGTAGCATATCACTTAAAATCTGGTTCTCCGGGTGAGTGGAAAGAGGTTGACTCCACTTTATATATTGCGCCAATTTAATTGCTTCCTGATAGTGAAAAACCATTGGGTATGCAATGCCACCATTTATAAATTTTCGACTCATTATTGCTTTTTTAACTCTGATCTGACCGTTCTTATTAATATATCTATCGATCATCTTCTGGAATTTAGCTGTCCATTGGCTTGAGATTGAAAAAGGGAAATATCTAAATACATAGTTAAGTTTAGGAAGGAGAGACATCTTGATTGATGCAATTCTACCAGAGAAGGATATTTGATTGACCGCCAGTTCTCAATAAGCTCTCTGATTTATATAAATTGTTCAAATTGGAGGTTTGAATACTTCTTATATCATCACTAAAGTTAATTCCCAGGTGTGTAAATCCCTTTGTGTGGGCCAGCTGATACCTACTAGTCAGGCGCTCTTCGTCTTCCTCTGGAATATTAACACTTAGTGCTTCAGATTTCTCTATGTTTAATTTATAATTCGACACCTTACTGTAGTTTGCAATGATTTCCATCAGCGCCTTCATAGATATATGAGGATGCTCCATATATACTACTACATCATCCGCGAAGAGGGAGATCTTGTATTCCCTTTTGCCTACTTTAATCCCCTTAAAGTCCGACGAAGCCCTAATAGCTATAGCGAGGGGTTCTAGGGTCAATGCGAATAAAATGGGAGACAGGGGACAACCCTGACGGGTTCCATTTGTTACCATAAAATAATCTGATTGTACCCCTTTCCCCAAAACCGATGCCGAGGGAGCCTTATATAGGGCAGCTATAGCTTTCGATGCAAATGAGTCAAACCCATATCTATGGAGGGTCTGCATCATAAAATCCCACCCTACCCTATCCTATATATCCTGGTCGGGCAGACTTATAGCCATAAAAATGGTAATTTTACCAAAAATTACTTACATTTTACGCAATATTCCCTGTCGAATCCCAATATATCTGTTAAACCAACTACAAAACAAAATTGATAATTTCATTCATAAGGAGAAAAAAATAAGAATAAAAAAATCAAGAATGGGAGGGAAATTTAGACATGGTGGCATGGCCTACCCACTACTTAAGGAATATCAGGAAGCTATTTTAGTGGCAAATATGCTGGAATGGTTAGAACCTATAAATGTTAAGAATTGGGTCCAAATTGAACAAGAGCTAACGGGTTTAAATAATATAAAAATGTTTCTATTTAAAAAAAAGGTTAATCTTAATTCTATGGAGAGGGGTGAAGCTATGGTTAGAGGAAATGTAAATATATGGAACAAACTGAATGATAAATATGAATTGATTCCGTTCCCCTCGCCTATTACCCCATTACTGGACCTAGCTACATATATTGATTCTCCCATTTTAGGGAGGATAGCTAAAGCAGGGGTTAACCTGTTGTCCGACTTATTTCCTGGAAACATATTCTCATTGGAGAACATAAAAGTAAAAGCCCCCCAAATAAACATTTCATGGTTAGAATTTCTTACGCTGGGAAAGGCTCTGAAGAAGTCAGAGTTCTATTTGACATCATTTAGAGACTTAACCCAATTTGAGAAATTGATTGTGGTAGAACCTAAAACGCACCTCATTTCAAAATGTTACGATATTATTAAAAGGCCACAAATGGAGTTAAAATCCAAGTGTATGCAGGATTGGGAAGGTGATTTGGAGTATAGTTGGACGATAAAAGAGTGGTATAGATCATTTGCAATTACGGACAGATTTGTTAAAAACCCTGCTTATAGAGAACTTCACTTTAAAATCTGCAATAGGTGGCACTATACGCCGGTTAAGATAGCAAAGTTCAGTGGGTTAAACCACAAGAAATATTGTTGGCGCAATTGTAGTCATATAGGGTCTTCATTACATATTTGGTGGCAATGCCCATATATTCAAAAATTTTGGGTGCAAGTTTTCTCTCAGCTGACAAAAATATGTGAAGCGGAATTAACTCCACACCCAGAAATAATTTTGCTTCACATCTTTCCTCCACTGTCCTTAAAAGTTAAAGCCCTTATGTTGCAGGTTTTGATGGTAGCAAAATCACTGATAGCCTCCAAGTGGAAGCAAAAATGTGTACCATCCTGGAATGAGGTTAAAATGAAAATGGATAAAAACTGTATGTTAGAAACAAACTTTACTGATTTGGGGGTTATAAAAAAAAAAGTAACCTTGCCTGGTCATTATGGAATAAACATGGCCCCAATTAAGTAATTATTTAAGCCTTTGATCTGCCCTTGGACACTCTGAACATGCTTCTTGGGCCCACCCACTTGCTCTCCCCTACCCTACCCTCACTCGGAACCCGGAACTATGAATGTAAGGAGTGCGAATGGTAGTGTGTTTAGTCCTTCAAATTTTAGAATAGTAGTTGGCAATCTCAGTATGATGCCCTTGGGAATTTATTGCAGATCATAACTTGTTGTTTTTCTTTTGGAGCAACGGATCAAAATGAGATGGAAGCCCTTACCTATCTCTCTTTTTCGTTGGGGTATGGGGAATTCTTCCCAAGGGTCGTGTAGATGAAAGGCTTGAATACGAAGCGCATGCAAACTATACTTTTCTCCCTTTTTTTAAAAGGTGGAAATAATATGCATTACACATCTTAATACAGGGCAGTTGGTAATAATCGCCTGTTTAAAAGTATGATATTGTCAACGCTGATTTTTTATATTCTTTCACACGTGTGTAGTATGAACTGCTTTGATAGCTATGTGTGTGTTTTTGTTTGTATTTATGTATTTTGTACATTGTAAATTCTACATGTAAAAAACAATAAATTATTAAAAAGGGGAAAAAAAAAAGCTTTTTCAGCATCCATGGATAGGAATAGGGTGGGGGTGTCTTTTTTCTTCGCATAAGTTATTAAATGAATCAGTTTATGGGAATTATCGGCGCCCTGCCTCCCTGGGACAAATCCTGTTTGGTCGGACGCTATTAATGATTTAGATATTTCTGTAAGTCTTAGAGTCAAAACTTTCGCATATATTTTGGTATCTATATTCATAACCGAAATTGGTCTAAATTCTTTGCAAGAGTGTGCTTCCTTATCTGATTTTGGTATAGTGATTATTTTGGCTCTAAGCATCTCTGGTGGGAATGTACCTGTGGTTTTAATTTCATTAAATGTAGCTACTAAGATTTGCATTAACTCTTCCTCGAATATTTTATAGTATGTTGTAGAAAATCCATCTGGGCCTGGTGCCGTGTAGTTTTTTAGGTTTTTAATAACTCGTCTAAATAGTCAGATAACGGAAATAGAAATTAAAGCCTCCTTTTCCTCATTTGAGATAACTGGAAAGTCAATCTGATCTAAGAATGATGATATGTCTTCACTTTTGGGTGTTATAAAGTTTTCTTCCGAGTTTAGATTATACAAAGCTTGATAAAATTTCGCAAATTGATCCGTGATTTCTTTAGGCTTAAAAAATTTTATTCCCTGTTTTACAAGATAAGGAATATTACAATCTTGATATTTTTGTTTTTTAATCTTATTCGCGAGATCTTTTCCTATTCGATTATTGAAATGAAATGATTTTTGTTGTAGTTGCCAAAGACTCATGTCTGAGCGTTTTTGGTTAATGTTTTTAATTTTGTTCCGAATTGTTATTAGCTCTTGTGTAAGGGTATCATTTATTTTTATTTTGTTTTCTTGTTCCAATTTATACAATTTTATATGTAAAAGTCGTAAGGACAATCCTCTCTGTTTAACCCAGATGCTTTTCAACTTGATTAATATACCTCTTGTATATGCTTTTAGTGAGTTCCATATTGTTGTATTTAATGGAACCGACCTCATATTAATTTCCAAAAATTGTTTAATTTCCATTCTAATAGTATTTAGTCTTTCCTTATTTTCTAAGATTTTATCATCCATTCTCCATGCCCTGCTAGATTTTATCTCCCCCTTTTCCTGTATTTGGAGGGTGACTGGAGCATGATCCGAGATTGTTATTAAACCAATTTTAACTGATTGAATTGCGTTTAACAAAGACTCATTCACTATTATATTATCAATTCTTGAATACATTTTATGAGATGCAGAATAATAGGTATAGTCTCTTTCATTTATATTTATAAGGCGCCATGCATCATATAAGTGGTTTTCCACCAATAATTTGGAGAAGTCCTGAGCTGTTTTTTCTATACCTTTATAGTTTTTGGGAAATTTTTTGTAGCTTCTGTCCATCCTAGCATCAGGCGTCATATTAAAGTCACCACCTACTATGCGTCCTCCTATAGCTATCTTATCCAGTTTCTTTAATACTCCCTTCAAAAATATATTTTGTTTATTATTAGGGTCATATACATTTACTATTGTCATATGTTCGCCATTTATTTCTCCTACCCAAATAATATAACGGCCTTTAATATCCAAGACCACTAATTCTTCTTTTAATTTTAATTTTTTATTAAACATCATTAAAACTCCTCCTGAGTTTTTTTTATGGCAAGCATTAAATACTTGAGGGAATCTATGTTTGGCCATATGAAATATTCTTCCCTTATACCAATGGGATTCCTGAATTAATACAATATCTGGATTTGTTTTGATCAGCATTCTCGAAATGGAGGCTCTCTTTGACGGAGAATTTAATCCCCTAACGTTGTAACTCACTATCTTCAAACCCGGCATTATCTTCCCTCCACTAGGCCCTCCCCCCCGCCTCCCATCCCGCAGCCCCTGGCTACATCCATACTTCCAAACATACCACACTCTCTCTTGGAGTCATACCTATCCAGTCTAACCATTCGCTCCCTTCCCCTTCCAAGGGGATTACAACTGCAATCACCCAGTTGTACCTTATGGGCGTGAACGATGAAGGGATATGTTAAGTCCTCCATGGAGGTTTCCCCACGCCTGTATATCTTGTATTCCTAATTTACCTTCTGGTTCCCAACCGTCCCCATACCCCCCCCCCCCCCCCCCCCCAATTATGTTACTTTACCCCTGCTCTCTCCAAGCCTTTTTAATCCTGGATATGCTCTCTTTGCCTGTTCATTTCTATTAATTAATAATTTTCCTAATCAAAATTCCTGTTGTAAATATACCCCTCTCCTCCCTTCCTGTCATTTTATATTTCTATTTTTATTCGCTTTTGTAATTTTCTTAATTTTCATATTCTTCGTAAATTTCCTTGAACATTCCACAATTTATAATATTATATTTATGTTCTATTGTTACATTTTGTGCAGATGCTATTCCTTAAAATGAGTTCTAAATCGTAATTATACAAAAATTTTACCATGATCAAGTTGTCTTCACCCCTTTTTCATTTACTTACTCTATCACTCTTGATTTCCAAGCGTAATCTAAATTAAGGTACATATCCCCCTTAATCTTGTAATGCAATCATGTGCTACAAATCCTTCTTAATCATAATATCAATTATTATATACAATTTACATGTGCAAATTAGCATAATTTTACGTGTAGAATCATTCCATTTCATTTCATATACTGGTTCAATCTATTACATTAAAATTTGTGCATCCAAAAATTCCTTCCTTTTTCCTTTCTCTTCCATTCCTTTCCTTTAAAATCACCCTATAGTTGATTCAATCATAAATAATAATTACGTGGCTTCAATATATTTAGATAAGAAAAAAAAAAAGTAAAAAAAACCCATCATTAATACCCAAAATTCATAATAAGGTTAAAGTGCATTCAATACAAATAAAGTGCTGTGCAATTTCTTATGAGGAAAGTCAATATGCAATCTTAGACCCTTTAAATATTGCATCTAATCATAATTGCATGACTACAAAAAAACAAACAAAAAAAACCCCTATCTAAACCACCTATTTCCTTCCTTAATACTCCTAATACATAATAAAGTTTAAAGTGCATTCATTACAAAAAAGTGCTGTGCAATTTCTTAGGAGGAACGCAATATACAATCACAAACCCTTTAAACATTGTAATCCATCATTTTTGTGAGGAAATGGTAATATATCCTAAAAATAAAAGGGATAGTAGCGAGGAATTAGTAAAGTATTCCTCCCTTTTTTTTGGAAATCTAGCAATCCCACCAAATGACAATGAGGCAAAGACTCTCAAATATCCCATTTACTAAATAAATCTTCTCCCTCTTTAAGTGATGTGATTTTATACCATATAGAGTCTCTTAAAAATGAAAGTCCTATGGGAAAAGTCCACTTGTATGGTATTTCTTTTTCCCTAAGTTTCTGGGTAATAGGAAAAAATTGTCTTCTTTTATTTCTCGTGGAAGTAGAAATGTCCGAAAATATTTTAATATTTGAATAGGGAGGATCAAAGGATGTTATTCCATAGCTAGCTTTTAATAGTTGATTTTTCAGTGGCAAATGATTGATTTTTACCATTACATCTCTAGGAAACTCTACCTCAATGTTTTTCGGCTTAGAGAGTCTATAGGCTGCATCGAACTTGAACTTTATATCCGCAAAATCAGGCACTAAATATGAAAAAAACTTGGTAAGATATAATCAGAGGTCCTCTTTGGGTATTTTTTCATCAATCCCTCGTATTTTTAAGTTATTAATTCTTGATCTATCTTCAAGGAAGTCCACCTTATTTTCCAATGCCTTTAATTTCCCCTCCATTGCTTTGATGTTTTCTTTGGAATAAGTTTGTTCCTTTTAAATTGTTTCACAAGTGTTCCCCAATTCTGCAATTTTGACTGTGTTTCCTTGTGTTGCCTTGATATTTAGAAGAATTTGATTTTTAAATTCATCCAAGAATTTGTTTTGAAACTTCTCTAGGATATTTTCCAGTTTTTCAACCGTGAGGATTTCCTCCTCTAAATTAACTGTATTTGTTTCCGAAGAGGTATCTACCATATTATCTACATATGCCTCTGTAGATTTATCCCCTATTGGAGAAGCAAAAAGGGATAACTCCATAGTTTTGTGCGCCATTTTAGGCGAAAAAAATAGTTTGGATTTAGGAGGAGATCTTATTTTATCTTTGTTTTTATTTTTCGGAGGCATTGTATGAAATTTACCTAGAATCAAGTTCCTGGAATATAATAAAAGAGAAAAAAAGATATACCAAAAAAACAAACACACAAAGAAAAAAAAAACATGCAAAAACAGAGGTAGTCCCAAATCCGCTTTACAGTAGATGTGGTCCTGATCACAAACTTTTATTTGGGGATATATATTTCTTTTATATATTTCTCTTTCTCTCTTCCCCCTCCGTGGTCCTGATCCAAGTCTTTAATTGGGAATATTTGGTCTTTTAAGTATATATGGTTTTATTTCACAATTATAGGTAATATAAAGGTTTGGAGCCAGGTCCCCTATTTTTAGGGATTAATTCCTTGAGTCGATTGGTGAAGTCCATTCCAGACCTTTATTCCTTAATTACTTTTAACCATATTAGTATTAACTCCTTTGAGATATGGGTCCGTAAGATTTTTCCCATTAATGTATAGCTTTTGCATAAGGTCTGTCAGGGAGCAATAAGATTGTTTTATTACTCTCACTTTTCCCAGACCAAAGCCCCAATAATGGTTTTCATTCTTGAAGAGATTATAGACCCCACAAAATTATACTTCAGGTCCTTACTTGCTGAACTGGACCTTATATCCTTTATAGGACCTGTGTATATATTATGCCCGTTAATATCTTAGGGCCTTACAGAAAAGAGTCCGTGTTTATGTATAAAGAGTGCTCTATTAGAGCCTTACCAGACCTCATGGCCTCCAGGTGATATCAGCTAATAGCTGCACGAACTGCTGTGAGAGGCCTGGAATATCCAATACTCTAGGTAGTCAAAGCTCCTTTCTGCGGGCCCGCAGTCTGGCATTCCCGTGCCAGAGTTCTCCAAATCACTGCTTATACTTAGCTTAGCCCCCTCCAGTCTCTTTGCACAGCTTGTGCGCTCTCACCGCTCACGGGACATCGAGACCGGGGGCAAATGCTGGGGCTATATCTCCTTAACGGTCCTGCTCTTCATGCAGCCGGTCCCGTGCTCCCTCTGATGCACATCCTGTCTAGAGCAGGTCCAATTGATGTACCAATAGTAGAATTTTTTACTGAAAAAACAACGTCGATTAAAAGAGTTTAAAGGAAAGATTAAAAACACTATGAACAATGGTTCCTTCGATGGCTGCTGTAACCTTTATTGTCACTCTTTCGTTTATCATTCGTGGAGTGGGGTTACATAGCAAATAGTTTTTCAGAGTATGATAAGGGCACTTGCTCAATCACCTCTGAGCTATAAAATGAGCTATAAAATAAAGTCCCAAATATACTTATATATGTAATGCTGTTAAATTCTTAACAAGTCATATAGATCACTTATTAGCAGTATGATGTAGGTGGTCAGGGACAAAGGGTATGGGAAGTGGTCAGTCTCAGAAGAGGAGGCTTTTGTGGAATCAGATATAGAGTCAGTATATAGAGTCAATATATAGAGCAAACCTGCTTTTCTATATGTGTATATATACACAAGTCTGGCGCTCTTAACTCTTAGTATACATCTCTATCCCCTCTTAACTCAATCCCCATAGGTCCTTGGCTGCTTGTAATATAGGCAGTAGTAGTTAAAAATTCATTTAAGCCCTCAGAATGCCTCTGAACTTTCCTATTCAATATTTTAGCGCCTCCATTAACTCGGAGGTTCGCGCTTCCTGGTTATAGCGTGCGTAATGACGTCACGCTACGCTTGCCTGCTTCCTAACATGTTTCTACGTGTAAAACATCTTTCTCAAAGGATTAAGGCGTGTACTGGAGCTGTGAGCTATTTAAAGGAAACGGTAGTCATGGTTACCAATACTACTGTGTATGCTACACATCAAAACATCTCTTTTGTGCAAAATTACTTTTAGATATAAATAGAAGGAAAGCATAAGGTGAAGTGGGGATATCATGATATCTCCATATGTAACTATATAGATAGTAAAAAGTCTGTCTCTATATATCGGGCCTTATAGTATAAGGTGTTATCAACCGATTTACATTGGGGAATTAGACCATATCTCATAAGTATATACTGTATATACAAGATTATAGAAAGAAATATGTGATAACGTGTAGTAAAAAGAGGGAGTGTAAACCTATTATTATAAAAGGTGTAATATATTGCACCCAAATGGTAGATAAAAATTGCCTATGATATATGTGAAGAAAAAACAAAGAAATATATTTGTAAAAGGGATGAAAGTGAAAAACCATAAGAGTGATGATAGTAATATCTGTCACTAAATAAAGTGCCTTCGGCGCTCATTGCCTAAGTGTTCAGGGTTTCGCGGTCATTGCCTGCGTGCTCCGAGTTTAACGGCTCACCTTGCTACGCGAGGCTTACCATCGATGCGGCGCTCATTGCTAAGCGGTACACACCACGCAAACAGCGTGACGATGTCTCGTAGTTGGACAATTATAATATGTGATCTAATGCTATTCTGACTATGATTCTTTTGATATGTATTGATCTATTGCATGTTACATAGTGCTCATTAGTTTACATATATAGGAATGTGATACTAATGGGATGCATGTGGATGTCCCATAAACCAGACCATTGAAAACATACTGACACAGTGAGAACGGTATAACAAAGCTTTATTTTTTACACAGACCACAATCAGAAATGGTCAAGACTGTGCATTAATATCATGGGTGTGGTGTGGGCGGATGCCGAGAGAGCAAGAGGCTATTATTGGGAAAAAGGGGATACCTACACGGGGTAATATGATAGTCTAGAATAAGCATGATGCATAGCACCTACATAGCATCACATGTGTTCACTACACCACTGCAAATCGGAATCGGATAAAAAAAAGGATCATCAGAAATCACTCCATTTAATTGAAGAAACCATTAATGTGCATAGCACTTACAACTTTAGATCTGCTCAATGAAACAGATGATTCAACCTCTGGACTGTGTAATCCAATCCAGTTTCACACATACAGTGTGGTGACAAAAAAAAAAAGTGGTCAATTAAAAAAAGGCAGAGGAGGCTTGCAAGGTAGAGGGGGGAAAGGCTACCGAACGGCTTCCAAGTTACGGGCTTGAAAAAGGAAAAACGCGCCATTTTTTTTCCAAGCCTCTAACTCGGAAGCCATTGGGAGGCCTCAAAAAGATGCCAATTGAATAGCAAATTAGCTAGCAACCTCACTTATGGGCTCCCTGCCTCCCCCTGAGCTAATTTGCTATTCAATTGGCATCTTTTGATGAGACCAAAGACGCTCATCACGAGGCACGCAAGTTAGAGCGGGGGAGAGCCTTGCATTGTGTGGCAAACAACAGCATTGCAAGGCTTCACATCTTTATGTCATTTTTGACGGGCAAGTCGCCAATGGTAATAATAATATCCAACCACTATTTGAACCAAGCCGTCAATATTATACAAAGAAGATGTGTAATATACCTAAATTATTTGGTTGTCGGTTGGTTTTGCTGTTACCACGATAAACACATACACACTTATGGTATACTCTTTTAACAGGTGTGGGGTTAAATAATTTTCCTTTAAACAAATACATTTATAATTGTTTATTAAACATATTTTATCAAATATGGTCAAGCCAGTGCTAAATATGTTAGACGGTTAGCAGAGACCTTGAGAAGGAAACATTACAACTCAAGATAGGGTGTTCTTGGGGATACGCATTTAAACTCAATTCCCCCCTGTTCCTCACCAAACGGTATCATAACAGGTGTTAGGTTAGAATGCACCATTGCGTGTCTAAATTGTAACTTACAGGCTTGCTTAATTGATCATGATCATGCCCTGAAATGCTACTTACGGGTTCATGGTTTGCGTGTGGTGCCTGTGAGCCTGTAATTGCGGGCTTGAGTCAATTAAATACATCTGGAACTGTAACACATGTCTAACCCGCAGACATACGGGCAGTGTGAAGGTAATTACAAGCTTGGAATTAAATGGGGGCCTATGTGTTACCTTTTTAACATCAATGTATCTCTCAATCAGTTCTCTAGCTGTCTTTCTTAAGCCAAATTTTGTATATCCTTCATACCTATACCTACAAGGCTAATGTGCCTTGTGTGAGATATTCTGTAATGTTTGAGTGTGTATATGTGTAAACAATCATATGTAGAATATACATGTATGTGCTCTGCAACCACATAACACACATACGTGTATTGTGTGTGAGTTATACAGTAGTTGTAGATGATACGTAATATCTGGCAAATGTGATTCACATAACTAGCAATAATTTTACAAATATAAGGCTGGTCAGTGTTTGAATTATTTTTACATAATAATTCAACAAATCTTCTTTTAAAATCATGCCTTCACTATACATAAAACTCAATCACAGCTTTTACAGCTTTTTACAGAAAATATACCCTCCACTTGGTGGATTAGTTGTTACAGGTACACCATGCTTTCCCAATGCCTACCTAGATGATATAGCTATTTATAGCATGTCTTTGAAGGAACATTTACTTCACATACCTCAGATCTTAGAAATGATCCAGCAGGCAGGGCTCACCGTCTGCCCCAACAAGTGTCAGTGGGCCTGGGCAGAGGTTCAGTATTTGGCGCATTAGCTGGGGAAAATTGGGCCAGAACCAGCAAAAGTGGAAGGGATAGCTACCTGTACAATCCCTCAGACCAAAAAGCAGGTGATGGCTTTTGCTGGGCACTGCATGGGTATAAACTTGTGTCCATTGTTACAGTTAAGATGACTCGAATTATGGAGTGGACCACGGAATGTGATGCTACTTTCCTATCTCTACAAGCTGTCCTCAGCTGCTCCCTTTATTGACTGCCCTGGATTACAAAAGGCCATTTCTAGTCCACACAGATTCCTCTATGTATGGGCCATGGATTGTAAACAGTCAAGTGGAAGATTAACACAGTGAAAACTCCATTGCCTATTTGAGCAGAGATCTACTAGCCTGGGAGGTTGCCTACACAACCATAGAGAAGGAATGTTTGGCCGTGGTATGGACACTTAAAAAACTTCAGCTTTATGTATACGGGAGGGAATTTGCAGTGATCACTGATCACCATCCGTTGTGCTGGTTAAATTGGGTGGTAAGAGACAATGGACACCTATTGCACTACATCTTGGCCCTACAAGCTTTTAATTTTACTATAGAACGTCGCCAGGACAAGGGTCATCAAAATACTGATACCCTGTCCTGCCAGGAGGACAAGTAATGCTGCATGTTATTGACAACTTGTCAGGATCCTACCCTCCGTGACATTCACTCCCCCTTTTCAATCTGAGCAAGATTTGCCTACCTGCCCCTCAGGGACTGGATGGAATCCCTTCCCACCTGTCAGAGATCGCTGACACCTGTTTTTACCGCTACTCACTTTTCGCTAAGAGACTTATAATCAGTTGTATTCAATTCTGTGTTCAAACTACGTAGGTTAGTGACATAGGGACATGAATACTTCTGTCAGTCTGTAGTAGGACTCACACCATATACCTCACTCCCTCAATAACATGTCAAGCATCATTTGTAGGACACATGGAGAATAGGGCATTGGGAGTAATAAAACATTATAGTGTGTGTCCCTTTAACAGTAGGCACTATGCCATCTCCACATAGATCAAGAAGGTCCAAGCCCTGCTCTGTCAATTTGAATAAACCATGATTTGGCACACACTAGTACTCCATTCACAAACATTTATGAATATAGAGCCAAGTGCGTAACTGTAAAGGGACCCAAATCAGATTACTATTGCTACGGTGAAGGGTCAAGCCTTGGAATAATGGTCAGATGACAATGACTGCCTGTACCTTCTCCTTCAAGTGCTCATTTGTCCCTATTAATCCTTCCAATGCATGATCCGTCTCTGTGTTATGATTAAGTGAGCCCTCCCCTTGTCTAGCCAGTGTCCCATTGTGTTATAAATTTTAGTATTTGTGATAAGCTGGCCATGATGGCCACCCATTGTTAGTGGTAGACTCTGTGGTACCCAGCTACTCCTATAGAAACCCCATAGCTCACTCTCCGGGTCCTAAATTTAAAAATGGCCCCAAACACCACACAAGCTGAGTCAGTGGTGGTTCAGGGAGCCAATCAGAGAAACGCCTGATTGGCTTCTGGCGAATTTCTACCTATGCAAAATGTGACACTGTGCCCCCTTAGATCTAGCTAAGCAGAAGAATTAACCAACTTACAACTTTCCAATTTTATTTACATCCGCTTCTTTTACCTCCAGACCTAGTGCCTCACACACCACCATCATCTTTTCTGCCTCTGAATTAATTTGTCTCATTTAGTTTTTGGCTTGCTCAGCTTCGCCCAATAGCACAAATGCATGGCACACTTGACTCAACATGGTGTTGGATCATAAGAAGCGTAGATAAGCCTGTAAGATGGATGACATCATATCTGAACAAATTGTGTCAGGGAACTCTTACCTGGTCATTTAAACGAGCTGCGTGAGATACCAGACGTTGGTCTTGAGTAGCAACTGCATTGCCGATTTCAACAGTGTTTTTGTTCTTCCAATATTTTTTTCCCATCCCTTTTCTCTCAGAGTTTCTCCCATATCTCTTTCCCATCTATTATAATATAGAAGTGTTTTGAGAGTTTTGGTGGGTGATAGGAGTGAGTATAGGGTAGATATGATTTTTTGAGGGGTTTTGTCTTATAGACAGAATTGTTCTATTGTGGTTACAGGTGTGCAACCAGCTTGTCTGATACTGGGTTGAGATGCCAAGCTTCTGATTTGTACGTCATGTGGTGTCATGTAACCTGAACGTCATTCTAGATTGTGACTGTGTTACCATCTACATACAAATCTTTGAATCTTGTGATTTCCACAGATTCTATCCCCTTTAAGTGTAGTTGGTCCATACCCGGGAGAAACATTTTGTTTAAGAATATGGGTGATAAAGCAGATGGGGATGATTTAATGTAAGTTTAATTTTAGACTTTAGTTGCTCCCAAATTGAGAGGAAGTTTACTATTTACTATTGTAGAGCATTCTGAATTTTAAGGTGGTCTATATTTCATGAGGACCCACACATATACTGTAAGAAAATAGGATGGGTAGGGACATATCTTTTTTTGAGGTCTACCTTTTTTTTTGATGTCCAAATACCCAGCTTGAATTTGTGTTAGTTGGGCAGTGTAGTAGTATTGCAGCATATTTGGGAGAGCTAATCCTCATTTTTGCTTATGGAGGCAAATGGTATGTTTTTGGATCTGGGCATTTTGCTAGTCCAAATAAACATGTCAGTTTTTGATTGAAGGGCTTTTATGCCAGCTGTTCTAGTGGAATCGGGACTGTCTAGAAGAGATATAGCAGTTGTGGCATTAGGTTGATTTTTATTATGCCCAGTTGCTCGAACCAAAAAGGTTTCTCCATTTCATTAAATTTTTCAGTTGCATCTAAACAGAATGCCCACAATGGTCAAATACATGTTTAGGAAGAGACAAGAAGAATGCCCAGTCCTGTGAATCATTGTGTCATATCATCTTTATTAGGCCAAACACTATCCACCTCCTCTATTCTAGCCACTCTTGTTGTAACTGGGCCTACCTAGACATGTGGATCATCCTTCTTCACTTTAAGCTCCTAACTCATATCACCAATGAGCTACCCTGATGTAGTTGCCTTGACTTCTGCCAATGTGGTCCTCCAGGTTCGGGTATCCCTTAACCGTGGACCATGAAGCATGACTCAATGTCTTGATGTCCAATGTATGTATCACTGATGCACTTGGCACATTGATGCCACATTACAAAGCTATGACCTCCCACTGCCCAGCCTTTAAGTGACCTCTGCATCTATCTAGCACCCAAGAACAACATAAATTATTCCCCCCAATCCCATCTTACCCCAGAGGAACTTCCACTGCTCCGGGGCACCCAAACCATCTACCACTGCTCCAGGGAACCCGAAACATACACCACAGACCTACCTGGAAGACTGCTCTCAGTGATGAGGATGCTCCCCACCAGGTCTGCTCCTGAAATATCTCTAATGCTGTGATCTTCACTAGTACCCAGAGATATTTCTTCTGATGCAGGAATATTGCCACCAAAGACCATTAACAGGTCCACAACCACAGACTCAGGACTTCTTATGGAGATCCTCCAACCAGGATTTCTCAACATTTTAAGGAACTTCTGACAACAACAACAAAAATATTGAACATTGTTATTTGTACTATGCAATTTTGAAGAACTGGAATGTGCAAAATATTTTGGCATTTAACCATATGATTAAATAAAAGATCAACTTCCAGCAAGATAGCCATCCCCCTCAGAACCCATACCAGCATAGAAGCGGTCCAATATGGAAGAGTAGAGTCTACAAAAAAATTATATTTTTTCTAAAAATGCTTTTATTTTTTCACATGTGCCCCAAACTACAGCAGCCCTTTAAATCAGTGGTTCTCAAACCTCTCCTCAGGACCCACCAGACAGGCCATGATTTAGGTGTCGGCTGCAATGAGCCAAAGGACCCTCGCAAAGTGAGGGGCCGCATTTGCGGAGGTGGAGGCTCTACGGCCCCTCACGAGTGGTTACAAAAAATTACGAACTTGCAAAAATACAACCTTAATGGCCGGACTGCGCACAACACAAAATATTAAAAAAACACTAAATACACACAAAAATGAAATAAAAACCTTACCCACAGCAAGGGGGACACCCAGGACGTCTGGAAGTGAGGTTACACCTCAATTTAAGTCCAAATTACCGAGTTTAGACACTCGAAAATCCCCTAAGAAAGAGAAAAAATGGCCACCGGAAAAAACGAAAACAAGGCTTACATGACCCCTTAATCCGCAAAACACAGCCAAACACATACGACTTTTACAAAGACTCGTACGAGGTACAACATACACTATTAGCAAGGACGCTAAATCATCCACACACGGGTACCACATACAAAATCGCCGCAATTTTACAATCGCCGCAATTTTACAACACTAACTTACAGAATGTGGAAGTACACCACTACACAAACGGTTTCCCCTCGCACACGCAGCCTATTTACACTACACACTGCACACATTGCTGACACTTACACCTCAGCTCCACAACAGTGCAAACCTACATTGGATGCTGCAGGAACATCAGAACAGATTGTTAGCTCTTCAGCACATTGCTTGCTGCATATATTAATTACAAATAGGTAAAGTATATTAGTTTATAATTTAATTAATTAATTAATTATATCAATGCTATATATATATTTTTTCAATATTTTTTATTGAAGGGAATGGAGGTCATAACATGAGCAGATGTAACATACAAAGTCAGCATAAATAGTGAACAATTAACATCTAGGAAAGCCAGGAATATTCCATAAATCGCCAGTTCATTTTAAAAAAAAGATAAAGAGGGAAAAGAGGGGGGGATGACAACAATATAAATAGGAGACTAGGGCGAGGAAAAAAAGAGAACGATCTAAAGAAATGGAAGGGGAGGGTGTTTGTAGTTGTATGTCGCTCTTGTGGCTGGTGTGAGGCCCATTTTTTTATGGTTGGCATCGATTTGGCTGAAATCTGGCACATAGAGTATATGTTATGTCTCTGGGCGTGCTTATCCATAAGATTTTCTTGACAAAGATACTGGGGTGGGTTGCCAGTTTCTTCTCCAGTGGACAAGGGATTTGTTTGGCCTCTCTGCTATCACCCGCCCATCTTGGGTGACCATACATGGTATTACTCACAGCTTAATTGAAATACACAAACCCCTTCACCATGACAAGGTATTGATGCCGAAGGGGAATAATTCCCTAGGGCATCATAAGACTTAAATACTCCGCTGGTTTATTTTTTCGTGCAGATTTTAATATTTCAAATGTTTAGTTCTATGTATGTATTAATATATCACATACCTGTTAACCCTTATTAGTATAGTGGTAAGCACTGCTACCTCTTATGGTACATTAAAATAGGTCTCCTATGTGGCCGGTTAGCTCAGTTGGTTAGAGCGTGGTGCTAATAACGCCAAGGTCGCGGGTTCGATCCCCGTACTGGCCACTTATTTATTTTGTTAAATAGAATCAATTCAAATCAATTATGAGACATCTGCATTATTAGCAACACGTTCTAAACACATCATTGAACACACCTGCTTAGAGGTCTACCATCTCCTTCCTATTATATACCTCACTCATTCAGATTCAAATGAAATTGAATTTGTCAATGTCACTGGACGTCTAAACGAG